>VYXH01011477.1:45455-132186 GCA_013397275.1 Burhinus bistriatus | reverse complement strand
AGCTGGTGAGGGGTCTGGAGAACATGTCTTATGAGGAGCAGCTGAAGGAATTAGGATTGTTTAGTCTGGAGAGAGAAGGTTGAGGGGAGACCTTCTTGCTCTCTACAACTACCTGAAAGGAGGTTGTAGTGATATGGGCGCTGGTCTCTTCTCCCAAGTAGCTAGCGATAGGACAAGAGGAAACAGGTTCAAGTTGTGCCAGGGGAGGTTTAGGCTGGACATTAGGAAAAAAATTTTTCACTGAAAGAGTTATCAAGCATTGGAAGAGGCTGCGCAGGGAGGTGGTTGAGTCACCATCCCTAGAGGTGTTTAAAAGCCGTGTAGATGTGGTGCTTAGAGACATAGTTTAGTGGCAGACCTGGTAGAGTAGGGTCAATGGTTGGACTAGATGATCTTAAAGGTCTTTTCCAACCTAAATGATTCTATGATTCTATGAATACAGCACAAAAAGGGTAACTTTATGTACCATATAAAATGTGATTAAGTGAGGGGAAGTAAAACTTTTGCCTCAGTCCTTCAGTGTGAAAAGGAGATAATATATGTGTCTGTTGTATTTAAACTACGTGTCTGTTGAGCAAGGGGCTTTCTAGCTCTGTGTGTATGTGTAGTCCATACATCTGGTATCTGATAGATGAATATGCCAGATGTTACAAATCCAGATGTTCTCATCCCTGGATCTCCCTTGCTTTGCTGCTGCAAACACAGGCCTGTCATTTCTCACACTGTGAGCACAGTGCTCCTCAAAGCTAGGGACAGTCACACATCCCAGGCATCTTGGCACAGCCTGCTCACAGGGGTCTTGTGGGAGTGTTTGGTCATAGTCTGTGACTCCTTGACTAAATGTACCTGGAGCATCAGGTGCCAGAGCAGAGGAGGAATCATGCTTCTACAGTGGTCAAAGGGTAACCATGTGCTCAAATGATTCTTTTTAAGAAAGCATGCTCCTCTGCTGCAGTCTTTGTCATAACCTGCCCTTACATGGTACAGCTCATCAGACATTCCACTTCCTCCCCCTCTTCCCCATCACACAACCCAACACAGTTATTTGAAAGGCCTATAAATAACAAGGGAGTGAGGGCACTAATCCCATCTGAAAATGGTTTCCTGGTTCTCTTCACTCCAGCCCCGATATTAAAATCATATCCATCCTAAAACTATCTCTCCTTGCTGGAGCTCTATGGATCTCCCATATTTTCCCCACTACATTCATACATTCCTGTGCCCTGTTAGCCAGCGCATTAAATAATCCATGGCAATGGCAGCTTCACACACTGTGCCTTCCTCTCTAGTAGTCCACATCAGTGAGTCCAACAAATTTGCAGCATGACTCAGTACCATAATTGTTCTGAAAACCACACAACCAGAGACACCCTCGTCTCTCCCTTTGATTCCCTAAAATGGTTCTCAGATTTATTACGTTTTCTTGTCTCCTTGATGTAGAGCTTAAGGGCAGTGGGCAGCCGATAAAAGATTCTTAGCGCTTTGGGAAGGGTGGAGTGTCACTGGTGAGATCCCACTGTGATGTATGATCATCAAATCACACTGGAGGTGGCATGTGTTCCTTTTGTCAAGCTCCATCAGCTGATAAAGTATGAGGTCAGAAACAGCGAGAGCTTTGGCACACACAGAGAGACTGATGAAGAACAACATGCTGTGGCTGTGATTTGGAGCTAGAGTTGCTTGTGGTTGCAAGAACATCTGTTACAAGACAGTCATGGGGCACATGCACAGATTTGGTCCTGCTGATGCATGATGCCTGTGCCGTCAAAACTGGAAACTAGTCAAAACCAAGAGAGTGACTTACACTTAAATTGTCACCGTGTCTCCAAGGTTACTGTACTTGAGGTTAACCTGATCAGAGTGGTCACCTTAGTTCACCCATGATGTGGTTCTTTACTGGCTGTGATGGCACCCTGACAGTGCTTTTGCCTTGCACCCCCCATGTGTCTGATGGGAACAGAAGCTAATGATCAATGGGCCTCTGACACGTTTTTTTTTGTCACTTGACTGGGTTTTTTTTATGCAGTCATGCACATACTGGTGCAAGGTGTTACAGATGTGAAGCTCTGACTCAACCTGGACCTAATCCTGCATGTTAAACTTGCTACCTGTTTATGGAGCGCTTCTGATAGGCAGAATATTTCTTCTGCTTTCTGCTCTGCCTGCTCTTGTCCTCACTCCCACTACCAGCTCATGGCTGCTCGCAGAGCAGTGAGGCATTAAGTATCAGACAGGCTAATGAGTACGTTAGGATCCATCCTAACGTGTGCTCAGTGTGTACAGACCACTGCCTGGAGTCAGGCATTTCACCCGGCTTTTAATTGCCTTATGCTTTTAATTTTTAATGGCCTCTGCAGATACTGATTTATTGCAATGTACTGTAGTGTGCGTTTGCTTGTAGCTAAGCAATGATACCAGTGCAGTCTAAGGCTGACAAGGTAAGTGTGTTAGTGCTGTAGCAGACTGAAGTCTGAAGGTGCAGGCACCATGTTCTGGAGAGCATGCAGCTGCCTCACCTGCTATGTGCTGCATTCCTCTGGCTCTAGGGGCAGGACTTCCATTACATGCCACAAAGCATATTGTAGTTTTAGAAGATCAATTTTTAGTATCACTTCAAATAAAGTAGTATAGTATCTTTCCTCCTGAAGGACTAAATAAATCACAGCAGCTGTCTGGCTGTCTACGGGTTTGAACTGCAACACTTCAGCAGCTCCTTGCCATCTGTGTAATGGTCTCCAATCTGGCAAACATGAAGTAAGAATTACTCGCAGGAGTTAAATTTGAAAGTTCTGGCGCTTGTTAAACCACTACTACTGGAAATAAACGTATTTCCAGAACTTATAGAGTGATCAGGCAGGAAGGAAGGACATTGGGGCAAGAATTGGTTTTGATATTTTCAGCCACTAGGAGCGTGATTTTCAGAGGTCTCAACACGTGCACTGAGCAGTCTCATTAAGATGGGGATAGGTGTTCATACACAGGGTAAGTGTCTCTGTACCTCTTGGATCTCAAATCTTTATTTTACACTCTGATTTATACCCCAATTTTCAAGCAAACAAGTAATTTTAAGTACAGGTAATTTTATGTCTACATTGTCTGAAATAGCACTGTCTTTATATTGCATACATGCACACAGACTTTTCAAAGTCAGATCTTAATCTACAGCTGGTGTATTTAATAGCTACAATTAGGGAAGTGGTTAAGAATACTTGATTTTATCTCAGTTATGCTTCTTTTCCTACTAAGGAAGATGTGCATTTGTGGTAGTGTTTTAATAAAGCACAATAATATGGTGATGGTAAGATCTGGAGATTATATTAAAAATGAGAAGGACACATCTAGAATATAAAATACAGTAAACATTAATTCCTTTTGGTTTCCCTTTTATTTACCTTGATGGCTCAAATTTCCATGTGGAAGGCTCATACAGTTGCCTGACTTTCTTTTAGAAGCAATAGGTGTTCAGCTCTGGTGATGGAAGGGCTGGGGAGCTGCAGGCTTAACAGTGAGTGCAATAAAAATGAAGTATTTGAGAGGTGTTTGATTATCTGCTCTGTGTGAGTAACGTATCTGCAGTGGGTGAGCTGTGGAAAAAGTTCAGGAAGCTACTGAAGACACATTAAGCCCTGGGATACAATGAGGGAGGAAGCTTACTGCTATTTCCAATGATACTATAATTTGGAGATGGCAGATCACAGGGTTGTCAATAATGCCAAATAAGAGGTACAAGGAGCAAACTGAAGTGCTGAAGCCTTGGTTAATTGCATTATTTAATTGTTAGCTTACCATCTGAGGTGAGGAGACTGCTTCAACCTGCTGCCTTCAAGACACCTACATTGCCTTTTTGCATTTGCCACTGGGGAGAGCTACCTTCGAGATGGAGCTTGCCCCAGTGATGGCTCTCAAAAAGCAGTGTGGGATGGGACTGCACCAGGTTGGGCCCCCTGCAGCCTGTGCAGCCTCTGGCACAGTGACATCAAGCTGTACTTTCTCAAACAGCCCAGTGCTCTCTTGCTGCACCTCCAGATGTGCAAAGCATGTCCGTCCTTTCCTGCTGTGAAAATACCTGCCTGGTGGGTCTCCCTTTCATAGAATCACAGAATCATAGAATAGTTTGGGTTGGAAGGGCCCTTTAAAGGTCATCTAGTCCACCCCCCCTGCAAGGAACAGGGACATCTTGAACTAGATCAGGTTGCTCAGAGCCCCGTCCAACCTGACCTTGAATGTTTCCAGGGATGGAGCATCTACCACCCCTCTGGGTGTTTCACCACCCTCAGCATAAAAAATTTCTTCCTTATATCTAGTCTAAATCTACCTTTGCAGCAGATGAGCTGATTTGAAATAGCCTCCAAAATAAAAATGCATCTTAGTGCCATATTGTGGCCAGAGGAGAACCAGGCTCAACGTAGTGTGGATGTGGCCAGACTGCTCCAGAAGGAACTGGTCCAAGTGTGAGCAGAAACCAGTTTACTACACCTGGCCTCGTGGCCAGCATTTCTCCCTGACTGCTTTTTATTTAGCAATGTGGACCTGACCTGGGAGTTGTTTCTCATCACCCCAAGGCCATTACACACCCAGTATGGGGATGCTGGTCAGTGTTTCTAGGAGCACTAGACAGCTGGAAAGGGGAGAGTGTGCTTCTCCCAAAAATGTGATAGTGGTGACTGGTCAGGGAAGTGCTGCGCAACTGCAGGAGCATGCAGTGTCCTACAAGCAGTCTCAAACTCTAAAATTTTGGCATAAGCTGAAAGGAGTGGTTACTGTTACCATTTTCGTAGACATGAATGCTGCTTTCCTCCTCTTGAAATTAGTTTTAGATCATGAAAGAAGCAGCCAGCTTGTGCCTATCTTGCCACTTGGTTTGTAGTCAAATCTATGTCGCATTCAACAAATGAATGCATGAAAGAAATATTTAGGCTGCAATGCCACGTGTACCAAAACTTAGGAAAGGCATGGTTTAGATTTCCGCAAGTAACATGAACAGATCCCGTTCAGACATCCCATCTGCGTACTGGATTCAGTGAAGATTCAGGACAAAAAGCATGATGGGACTTCTTAATTAAAAATCAGTTTAATGCCTGCACATAAGTGTGGCTGAATTCAGGTGTCACAAGCAACTTCAAATATGCCATTTCTGGCCGTATTCCACCATTTGGATGTCAACTGCTTCTACACCACATAGAAAGACTCTGATGCAGTGCTGATATATAAACTCCCACAGTTTGTGAAGGCCAAAACTAAGCATTAATTATCTTATGTGAGTGTAATAAGTCACCTTATCATCTGCAGTCAGTGACCCTGAGCCTTCAGTACTGTAACTCAGAGGCTGTGATGATCCTGACACCCTCATTCCTCTGTGCGTGTCTGTGTGTTTTGGGTCTGGGATGTTTGAAAGGGATCACTGTCTCATGTGTTTGGCTCAAAAGATAAAGAGGAGGAATACAATCCAGTATCCTCTTTCCTGCCCTTGAAAGGCAAGGGCCTCATTTCTCTGCAGTTTGTCTGAGAGATTGAGAGGGACATACGCTACTGTTGGGGAGTTGATGAAGGAAGATGACAGCCCTCATTTCTCAGCTGGGGAATTCCTGCCCTTGACGAGGAAGAGGAAGGATGGGAAGTAAGTTTTAGTGCTGGATCTGGTGGCACTACTATGGAGGGAGAAGAAAGAAGCTTAAGGCAACCTTTCTTTTTTTTTTCCTGCCCAGGGATGGCACTCCTCCATCATGGGGGCCCCAGGGTGGTGTGATGGAATGGTGACATGAAGCACAGTTCTCCACCGTCTCCCAGCTGCAGCTGCTCTGGCAGCTCAGCAGTGTCTCCAGGCAATATCTGCTGCTGCTCTGCCAACAGGTTCAGCCCATCCTCAGCATGCTGATAGACGAGCTCGGGTGGTTCATGAACAAAGACAGGTTGGAGGCTGATGCTTTGGCTGGGACGCGTTTGCTTTGGCCAACTCTGCTACAAAAGCAACAGCAGAGAAGAGAGGTGCTTGTGGGGTTGGCAGTGCCTGAAGCCAGCAGGAATTCAGAATGAGCCCTGGCTCGAACCATCAGCATGTGCCTCACAGCTCCCTTAGGTGCTTCAGTAATGCTGGAGCATTGCCAACATGCTTTCCAGCCTAAGGATATTGAGAAAAGTGAAAGAACAGAGGTTTAACATTAGATATCTCAACCAAAGCAGAGTGGAATTTCCCAGCGCAAAGATACAAGTACAAATACCTGATTCCAAAAAGTGGAGGTGGGATCCCTTCCCAGAGAAGGGTCACAAGAATCCTTTGTAAAGGCAAGGGTTAAGTAATGTTAATGTAGGATAGACCGGCATCCCTACGAAGAGATTAATTCACTTTTAGAAAGGAAAAGAAGGAAAGGAGGGAAATGTCCTTGTTCTGCTCAAACATTTCTTCACGGACAAGATTTAAAGCCTTTGCCTGTATGAATATATTGCTCAATAACCTGAATATCTGTTAGCTCAGTGCCCATTGTAAAAATGCTTGGATAATATTCTATAGAGCACATTCCCACTCTAATTAAACCTAACATAAAACTGAACACATTTCAAATCTATACTATGGCAACAGTGAAGATGAAAAAGTTATTTTCTTCACTGTTGGACCTGTGAAGTCACAAGTAATGCAACTGTGGTAGGTGATGGGCAGCTTAGGAAATCAGGGCTGCGTTTGCTCAGAATAAGTATTGGCTGTTGCAAAGAATTTCCCTTTGTTCTCTAAGGATGATATCGATTGCTACTAGTCCAAATTTCAGTGATAACGTCCTTCAGAGAGATAGGCTGGAGCAGGAGAGGGGAAAGATATAATGAGCAAGGTTTTTGTCTTTGCTCTACTTCTTCTATAATGAATAAAAGAAGAGCAGTGAAGAAGCATCAATGAAAGCCCCAAATGCAGCTGGATGAGATGTTGCCTCATGCAGAAAACAGCCATCGGTCTGCCTTCTAAAGATGCTTTCAGAAGCAGTGGGCCTGGTATTTTGAGAAGATGATGCTGGAAACAGAAAGGCCCAGAGCAAGAGCGCAGCCACAGCGCAGAGCAGAGTGGCTGCCCCAGGCAAAGCTCTGAAGTCCAGAGGGCAGTTGCTGTGGGGTGTGTGCCACAATTTAGCCAATGTCCCCAAAGTCATCTAAGCTATGCAGAATAGTTCAGGATCAGGAACATGCCAAAGTATCTTAAGACCCCTTTAGCTCTATTCCTGGAGCTGCAAGTTTCTCAGTTCAGAAAAAACTGATTTAATTTCATAACCTCTCTGAGAAAGATCTCTCTTTTCCTGTAGAGACTCTCCATTACTCTCCTTGCAAGCTAAGGCACTGAATTTACTTGAATCCTTAAATAAGCCTTCCCCCCAGAAAGCACCCGCTGACCTGAGAACCTCACCAACAGTGTTTCTGTCTCAGATTTCCAAGAGAACTTCTCCTAGGAGAGGTCATGGGAAGCATCTCTCTGCTACTGGCCAATTAACCCACAACCCAGCACAGTGGGACAAATTGAAACCACCAGACAGGATGCTTGCCTTCTGTTTCCCAGAGATGAATTTTGACCTGGCTTTTTTGTCCCTATTGGGGATTATTCACTGATATTTTAAATTGTGAACTTTATATCACTATCTTATACTGCAGAATAGCATGTTCTTCACCCATCTGACAAGAATCATCCAGCATCTTTGTGTATAAATCTGTTAGGTCATGCCTGCATTTTCCAGCTATTGTTTTAGGAGTCCCCTTCCGGTATTTAAAAAGGGGAAATATCTTCTTTAATATCGTCTTCCAGCTTTGAAGCTGTACTGAACAACAAAGACAGACAAACATTTAATTCTCCCCTAATCCTTTAAATATCCTTACAAGCACATGGCGTTGACACGCTGTTAAGCCCATCTCCTGTAGCAGCTGTACATCTTCTTTTAACTCTGCCTTTAAAGCCTGCAGCTTCAACTGGGGCAGAACAGGAGCCCGTGATACTTCATCCCATGGTGGCTGTCTTTCTGGGTGGTATGGAGAGGGATGGTTTTCCATAATAAAGCGATCATCTGGATTGAATTGCAGATATCTAATCCTCACACAAGCTACTCCTATTTGGTTTTGTGAAGCGAACAAAGACATCAACTTAGACATGCTTGGGGCTGGATTTGGATATCTCTGGGACCTTCTGATCATTCCAGCAATTAGCCAGCCTGCCTTGGTAACTTTAACATAAGAGGGCAAGCATAGAATCAAAACCTTTTTCTTCAGGAAAGGGGGCTCAAATGGAAGATTTCCTCAACTTCATCCCCCAGGAGAAAGACTGAAGGGACAGGGAAGACAGCTGAGACAAAGCCAACTCTCTCAGGCCTCCTGCCGTATTTTTATGGTATGGGAGCAGAGTGGGACTCGAGTAGCTGCATTACACTTTGGGGGGGCTGTTGATGTTCATATGAACTGGTGAGTATTCATTGATTTAAGCCCCGCAAACCTCTTTACTGTTTTTTTTTCCTTTTCTTCCTGAACATGAAAACTTTCTGCTTGTTTTCCATCATTTTTCTGTCTTCTGTGAGGACCCATGAAGACATTTAGTCCATTCCACTGGCTGAACGCAGATAAACTGTAGTGGTATAATTTCTGACAGGTGCCTAACCGGGTCCTGAGGACCTTCAGACCCCAAACCCTCCTCACACAGTCCATCCTCGTATTATCCTTCCTATTAAAAACTTCCACCTGGCATCTATCCTGAACCCATTTTTTCTTGACCTGTATGAACCAATGTGGAGACACATAATCTTTTCCCTTGGCAGCAATGACTTATCCATTCAAAGACTCTTTATACTATTGCCACTCAAACCTCCTCCTCTTTAGGCTAAACCACCTCAATTCTTTGCTATATGTTTTCTAGACTTCTGGTTACCTGCATTGCTTATTTCTGCCTGGAGTACATCACGTTACTAAAGTGCCCCTATTCTGCAAGCAACCGTGGAGCTAAAATCTAAGAGACACACATCACCATTTTGATCAGCGTGGGCATGGAAGCCAGACTTTGGGCTCCTTTTTGAAAATCTTGCCTTTTATCAAAGGCTGTAAAAGCCTGGTGTAAGCATTCTCCGATGAAAGCTTAGATAGTTTAATATAAAGTAGCATTTCTGGGGATAATCTGCCGTCCAAATGCACAGCTACACTGTGTCACAGTGTTGGTGGCCATTGGGAGATTTTTCTTTATTGCACACACTTGCTTAGTGAAAGCTAAAACTGGTTTAATAGCAGGAGGCTTTGGAGGCACAGCAAAGTGTATAAAAAGGACACTATTTCTTTTTTTTTTTAAAAAAAAGAAAAATGAAAAAGAAAACCAAAATAGGCCACTACTGAGGATTAAAAAACTAGTGTAACAAAAGGAAATTTCTGAGGTTTTGTGCTGTTTTGTGCACTTGAGTCACTTGCAAAAAAGACTCTATTCAGTGTTGAGAAAGTAATGAAATGTTCTCCAGGATGGACTTTTTTTCTGTTTTTTAATGATTTGCTTCTTTAAAAGGCACTATCTTGTTGGCATTTGAAAGCTTCTCTTCGTAACCCCCTAAAACACTCCAGACATTTTCTGCAAGGTTTTGAGCTCCCCAGTATAAACAGATGGTCTGTTGGTATTTGTATATAAGAAGCTATCAGATTATATTGTAAAACAGACTGGACGAAGTCTTTGAGGTTGGAGGGAAAGTTAATGAACAGGGCTAACATGCAATGGCTTTACTATAGTGAGATCCACACAATTAATCAAGATCATTGTGGCACGTTATAATAGAAAGATGCAGTGTAAATATGGGGAAACTCCTTTGATTAGTGGATTTGTTTCTTAAATGAAGGGAAAGGTTGGCTTTGAGTGAGTGTTATGCATGAAATCCTGATTTTAGCTGTACTAATGCAGTTAACTTGCTGTTCACATGTGAATGGGGATACCACATAGCCCTGCAGCTTTGCTCAGCCTTTTGGGAACACATAGCTCTGCTGTAGACATCCTGTGCGCTGGTTTTCCAACAGATCAAGGCTAACATGTTCACACTGAGGAAACCACAGGAGAGAGTTCAACAGGTTTCTTTACACCAGTTCTAATTTGCTGTAGAGTTCAGTTACCCATAGAGTTACTATGAGGAGTAACGTTATGCCAGCCAGAAGTCCTGCTGGAGGACGAGTAACATGGCAAAAAATCCATGATCCTTAAGAGAATAAGGAACTTGAAAAAGGAGCTCAAAAAGGGAATAAATCATCATTGGCACAGTTGATGTATAGATTGACAAGGGGGTATTTTGGCCAATACATATATTCTTAGACATTCTTCAGTATTTACCTTAAAGACACTGGTAAGTTTAATGAATCAAATAGTATGCTATGTGCATTCTGATACATTTTTCTTTTTAAAAACTACACTTTCAGAAAATTTATCAAATTCCTTCTAAAATAAATTTGAAGAGATGCAGCCAACTTGCTGAATCCTCAGATATGCCTTTCCTAGAGAAGGTTAGATGTCTTTCATTAGTGGAAATTACATTTCATATATGAGTTGCATTCATATACTAACCCGATCGGCTTGTATGCCCAGTTGTTTGTCATGAGATCAGTTTATGGAACTAGCCCTGTGGGCTACTTCTACAAGAAAGAGCTTTCCAAATCAGATCGTCACATTATAAGATACTAATTTCTAATAAGGATTTCTGAGTCAGCTGGTACCCTGAAGCTTGTGCCCTTCAGGCACTAATTTCATTTAAAAAAATGTTTAGGCCTCTAGAGTTGAACTTCCCTGTTGTACTTTCAGACCAGGTTAGCACAAAAAGCAATTTGAATACATTCCCTGGTTTTATTTTCACCATTTCGCTCCAACATAATGGTGTCAAGGGCAAATTCTGACCTTATGTGATGTTTGTTGACCTTCACAATGATCAGGAACCTTTCTTTTCACTTCAAATCGATATTGAGGGATGGATTTTGCCATCAGATCTGTTAACTTGAATGTGAACTGCATGGATGCACCTACACTCAGCATTTCACCAAACACTTAACAGCACCACAGGATTTTCCCAATGTTCCAGAACATGAAGGCTAAAACAGAGCAACTATGTCCTGTAGAACAAGGCAGACCAGTCAGCCAGAGTGAAAATATTGCAGGCAGCCCTTCAAAACATGTAGATCGAGCATCTTTGTTGTCTCAAGCTGCGCACAGGAATGCATGACATGTCTGGGGAGAGAGGGCTGCACACCAGGCGCACGCCAGTGCAGCCAGTGGGGCTTTAACCACGCAGCGCCAGGAGACGCCAACTGGCTCTGCTGTTGCAAGTCCTGAGGGATGGGATGCCATTCAGAGGGACCTGGACAAGCTTGAGAAGTGAGCCCGTGTGAATTTCAGGAGATTCAACAAGGCCAAGTGCAAGGTCCTACACCTGGGTCGGGGCAACCCCCAGTATCAATACAGGTTGGGGGACGAAGGGATTGAGAACAGCCCTGCCAAGAAGGACTTGAGGGTACTGGTGGATGAAAAGCTGGACATGAGCCAGCAATGTGCGCTTGCAGCCCAGAAAGCCAACCGCATCCTGGGCTGCATCAAAAGAAGCATGGCCAGCAGGTCGAGGGAGGTGATTCTGGCCCTCTACTCCGCTCTGATCAGACCCCACCTGCAGTACTGCATCCAGCTCTGGAGCCCTCAGTACAGGAAAGACATGGACCTGTTGGAGCAGGTCCAGAGGAGGGCCACAGAAATGATCAGAGGGTTGGAATGCCTCTCGTATGAGGACAGGCTGAGAGAGTTGGGGTTATTCAGCCTGGAGAGGAGAAGGCTCCAGGGAGACCTCATTGCAGCCTGTCAGTACTTAAAGCGGGTCTACAGGAAAGATGGGGACAAACTTTTTAGCAGGGCCTGTTGTGATAGGACAAGGGGTAATGGTTTTAAACTAAAAGAGGGGAGATTTAGACTAGATATAAGGAAGAAATTTTTTATGCTGAGGGTAGTGAAACACTGGAACAGGTTGCCCGGAGAGGTGGTAGATGCTCCATCCCTGGAAACATTCAAGGTCAGGTTGGACAGGGCTCTGAGCAACCTGATCTAGTTGAAGATGTCCCTGTTCCTTGCAGGGGGGTTGGACTAGATGACCTTTAAAGGTCCATTCCAACCCAAACCATTCTATAATTCTATGATTCTAACTAAGAAACTCATCTACCTTGATACTTATGCAGCAGCAACACAAACATCAACACATGTTCACCAGGAGCTGCAGTGCTTGCTCTTCAGCACAGAAGAGGCTGAATTGTTTCAGAAAAAACAATAGTTTAAGCTTCAACTCTTTTACAGGAGTCCCTTATAATGAAAATGCAAGATTCACAAATGCTAATTTTGGTGTTGGGTTTCTTCTTTTTTTAAAACCTATTTTTTTAAGTCCTAAACAGGCCGCTTTTATCAGCTTGCCTTACCTGTTCTGTAGCATATGGACTGGGATTTGATCCTGCGAGTCCTCCAGTAAGTCAGTAACTTAAGGCTGAGCTAGTTTGCAATGATTTTGTGAGACAGAGGAAAAAAATAAAATAGGTTTTATATTTCATTTAGACGGATACTTGGGATATGATTTGGAACTCTATTAAAGGATCAAAGTGGTCTACATGACCCAGAATGCCTAATTTCAAAATTAGGGAGATATAAGCTTTTACTATGGTCTAACCTTTTATTATGGCAGGCCCCTCTTCCTGTCATCCCTGGTTCCTGTGGCTGCCAGACCACCATGCTGCTGTGGGAGGGAGCAGCGCTCTTGGCTGTCCTGCCCGTCCGAGCTGGTAGCACTTCCCACCAAGTGATTCCGATGCAGTGGGAAAGGTCAGCCCTCACCCGGATCTGGTGCAGTTCCTGCTGTGCTGCATCTGGCTGGGCAGGGAAAACGCTCACTGCCACCAGTGTCTCCCACCCCCTCCATGTGGTCTTGCTGGCTATATCTCCCTGGGCACAGGAGACGTGCCTGGGGACATTTCCTTGTGCTGAGGCCCTGTTGCACAGGGTGACTCATGTCCATATTATTATACCCTCTTATCACTCTTATCCTGCATCCAAAGTGGGAATGGCTCTTGGTCATGGGACCTGTTTGGGTGGGTGGTCATTGTACCCAAGCATTACCAGGGACCCTCACTGCCAGGTGGCACAGACGACTGTGCTCCAGGGCCTGGGAGGGGTCCTTAGTTGTTTTTCAGCTCACTGGCATAGACATAGCTTCTTCAGCTGGGCAGCAGCCCCGCCCAAGGCTCCCTCATCCCACCTGTCTTCTGCCTGTACAGCTGAGATAGGCAAAGAGGCACCTTTAGGGCATGAGTGTCTTGACCTACTTCAGATGTACTCTTGGATGAGTGGGACTGTGCCCTGTTTTCCAGTCTTGAGTGCAAGGGGAGCACAGTCTGCCACCTGCGCTGGAGATGCTGAAGCAAGGAGAGAGCCATGCACCTTCAGCATCTCCAGCTGGGATGGGGAGCGCAGGCACAGCCAGGGTGGTGGAGCGCAGGACACATGCCAGCATTCCTCCCCTGTCCCTCCTTGTGCAGCACCTGGATGCCAGGGAAGGATGCAGGAACCATTTGTGGGTGGCAGTCAGACATAATGGAGGGACTGGGCAGTGCTGGCAAAAAAATGGGAGGTCAGCAGCTGGCAGAGCTGGGGTCACAGGGGACAGCCAAGAAAGGTGTCCTCCCACTTACCCTGTGGGGAGAAGGTGAGAGGAGGGGAGACTAAAAGGGTGGAGGTCCCCGGGCATCCCCAACAGCAGTGAAGCAGTTAAGGTGTGGGGAGCCCTTCTTCATTTGCTATATCTGAAAAGAGCACAGCACAATCTTCGAGTAGAGGCAGCACTGCACTGACATTTGTCCCTTCGAAGTGTCCCCTCTGCCACCCCTTGCCGCTCAGTTCATGTGGCGGGAAGGGCCACCCACTTGGAGATGGAGTCTGGCCAACGAGGAAAGCCTCTTGAGGAATGGGACATCACTTCCTCGGGGCTGGCCTGCTAAAAATAGCCTGGCAGGGATGAATACTTGTGTGAAACAATCCACAACCCAGCGTAACCTGGTACATGCTGGGATTTCTTTAGGCTAAAATGAGGCATAGTATGAGGCAGGCAGGGAGGGAAGGAGGAGAAGCCTGTTGCTTGATTTCTGGCATCTCATTAGGGGTCTCTGCCAGAGGGAAGAGAGGGACAGATAAACCCAGGGCAGGGCACGGCTTGGGGACCCAGCCAGCCCTCTCGAGTCACCTAGCTCTTGGGGTGCCTAGCTCTCTGCTTTAACTTCAGAAGCATCCCAGAGCAAATGATTGTGCTGCAAGACTACACCAACCCATTCACCAGGAGCTAAAATACCATGTGTTATTTGTTAACCCTTGCTGGTAATGAAACCGTGGCTTCAGTCAGTAGGAAAACATTGCAGCTCTCGCGCAAAGAGGCAGACTGAGCTCCCAGAAGCTGCCAGATGCGCATTTTTCTCACCCCTTGCTAAAATATCACTGTCATTTTAATTTACTCAGACAAACGAGCAGTTGACTAAACAGGCATTAATTATAAAATTCATATTAAAAAAAGAGACACTTGGCGTAATTTTGATTGATTTACTTGGCAGAGTTTTGATAGCTACTGAAAAACATACTATTCATGTTTAGGTGAAAAATAAATGGAGTCAAATAAGTGTCACTGCATAGTACTAGGAGGTATATACAGCCACATGTAAAAATGCATAAACACAAACATTTCTGTACAGCAACTTCTCCTTTCAGTCTGTATAGAGAAACACTGGTTTATAATATGGGGAAAATATAAAGCAGACATACATGCAACAAGGACATGACAGTTACATAGGTCCCACCTGCCTCCCAAGAGTTACAATAATAATAACAATAATAATAATAATAAAAGCCTTTTTCAGGGAAAAAATTTGAAACCTGGAATGTTTTCATGTTGAGGTTTCCAGAGAGCTTCAGATGTCAAACATATCTGAAGGAGATTTAAAGGCTTGAGTCAAAGCCCTGTGAAGGCAATGGAAAGACTCCATTGGTTTCAGCGAGCCTGGGGTCAGGCCCAGCTATTTAACCACGATCCCGTTCTGCCCTCCCCCAAAATCCAAAGTTGAAGTCTGCAGATAAAAATAAACAATCGTATCATACAAAACTTTGTATATAGAATACAAAAGGTAACCATTGACTTTTTGTATAAAATACAACTTTTTGATAGTATATTTATTTCACATATGTATAAATATAACCCAAATAATGATTTTTATTATTCCTACCAAAATATTATTACTTTTTGTTTTGTTTGTTTTTTTTACAAAAGTTTACAAAACAAATAATTCTTTATATTTACAACCCAATAATGCGAAGAGTGCCTGGTCAGTGATGAAAAATAGACTATAAGGGTAGTGCACTTAGCCATTGCAAAGAAAGAGGAAAAAGACACTAGCTCCATTCAGATACAAGTGCTCTGAAGAAATGATATCGGATTCAAGTTTTGGTTGCAGGAGTCTTCCACAAGCTCACATTTCAAATGCATCAGGCATATCTTTACAGGACTGCAAACGGCCTCTACCTTGTTGAATTTACTTAAGACAGGATGAAATTTTGATCCTTGGGATGGCACTCACAGCCCAGTGTCTCATCCACTCCAGACTGAGGCAAATGGGACAAAGCTCAGCATTGAATCCACCACCGGATGATATCCTGAAGTCTTGGGACCAGCTCTTCAGCTGAACAATGTTTTTACATTGTTTGAGGATCTGGAAAACAACCTGGTCTTAATAGAGAAACTAGTGGTGGCTTTTTCAATGGCATGTGAGGGTAGTTGAAGTTACCAGACTTCAGTGCCTGTTCCACATGATGATACTATCTCAGCCTCGGCCTTAGTGGCATCACAGTCGTCTGTTCCTACCAGAGCTTCAGCAGTCACTGCTGACCTGCTCATGGATGGGGTGTGTGCCTGGGTGTGAGACCGATGAGCCGATCTTCCCTGCACTTTAAACTCCTGTAGCTACCATTTCAGTCTAGTTTTTCACAATTTATAGGGGACTTGTTTGTTAGACCGCGTCTGTATCTCTCCAAAGTTAGGCGGGGCACCAGTCGCCTGGGCTGAAAAGATCTTTATAGACTTGGAAAAATTTGTACTGTCATACCAAAGGGACTGCATGCACCCCAGCCAAAATGGGGGAGAAGGGGGAGCTTTCTGGGCAGCTGAGCCACCACGTTACACAATGCAGGGGTGTGCAACGAACACTAGCTGGGGCAGCAGAAGGGACTCTTCAGCAGGCTTTCTTATCCCTCTTATGAAAAACATGTCTGGGAATGAACAGCATCATGGCCCAGCCCGCCTCCACTGGCATATCTAGCTAAATGCCCACATTACACCTTTCCTGGAGGTGCTGGTGCTCGTGTGTGTGGCGATGCTTCCTGAAACATCACGAAAAATTGCACTCACGTGAAATGACAGGGTGAAATGACTGCAGAACTGTTATTAAATAAAACCTCTCTTGAGAAATAGGTCAGATAAGTGCAGAGGCTATTGTCAAGTACTCTACTCATCCCACTGCCACTAACAAGGATGAATAAAGCACTTGCACGGGGTAGAGCAATGCCTCTTGGCACTGAGGCACGTGGATGTAGGCATTGTATTCTTTTGCCACATCTAGTTTTAGCTAATTCAGAGGAGGCTGTGAAACACGTCGCACCACATCATTTTAAGGAACAGCATTTTCATTTGAATTGCAAGATCTGTTCCCATCTATGAATCCTCCTGTCTGACTCACTGCAGAGCTGCTTTGTAGTCACACAGCACCTCCTTCTGATGCCCTTACTGACCAAGTCTATAGGATAAAATTTAACATAGTCGAGACTATTCCCTGGTACCGAGGTCAAGAAGTGTGATACAATCTGCATCCTCGCTGCTCTGCTCTGTTAGCCTCTAAGGCAAGGTGGCTGCAAACTGCCTATGGGAATGGTTCTTGCCCCAGGTTAACTCCCTAGTGATGCACAGAAATTGCTCAGGGCAATGTTAGCTGGGCCGTCCCCAAACGCACAACAGATGAGTGAGTCCAGTGCCCAGAAATACTGCCCAAAACTCTTTCATTTACAAGTACAGATGTGGCTGAGCAGAGCCTCCTACTGCGAGTAACCCAGGTGGTTATAACTGATCTACATGCTAATTTCAGGGGTGGCACCTGTTGTACTCTGCCCGTTGGAGGCTGTGGGGACCTGGGCCATCACTGGACCTCTTTCAGCTCCCCCCATATGGCAAAGCGAAAGCGGGATGGAGCCAAAATTCTGTGCAATCAAAATGATAGCCTCTCCCCAGACAGAGATGCTGGCATTTCTGCTGGGCTAAACCTGTTCAATAGAAGAGGACCAGGCTGAACTACTTGATGCTCGCCATGGGTTAAGATGAAAATGAGGATGGTGGCTTAGTTGAGCCACTTCATGCATTTGCCCTCCTCTAAGCTGGACTGGGAAAGTAGTCGGTGAGGGTCAAATCGTGAGCACCCTTCTCACTTAAGTTGTCCATTAAGTCACTGGAGTCTCTGGGGTAGGGCAAGGTGGCAAAGTGAGGATCCTGAGCTTTGGTGTAGTTCATCTCATGTTTTCCTCAATGCCAAATATGATTGTGCTGCTGGCAGGACAGTAGTGTCCTCTGATAGTCGCTGCAAGCACTGATGAAAGGGAGAAAGCAAACACTAGAGCACACCGAGTAACGCGCTGGATGATGTTTCCTTCTTCCCTTGGACGAGACCACTTAACCTTTTGTGTGCTACAAAACAGGTTTTAAACCAAAATCATCGGGAAAGCAAATGTGAGTTTGTACTGTGTAGAAGTAAACAGTTTTTGTAACGCAATGAGATTTACACAGGGCCTGATGCTGTCAGGGCTGAGTAGTCCTGAAGAAGGTAAGGGCTGCGAACATGATGACTGAAGAGCTCTGGACTGCTTGGGCTCTTACTTGCACTCAGAGAAATGATGTTCCACAACCCATACCACTGTCTGATGCTTGCATGTGTGGGAAGCTAAACACGTTTTTCCACGCAGCTCCTGTGAGAAGAACTGATGGGTTTGCAATGCACTGGGCACTGGTGTGGGGAACAGACCTGGAACAGACCCGTCATGCGTTCTCACTCCTTTGTGGCAGGCATGAGTATCATTTATGTTATCGTTTCATCGGAGGAGACTTCAGTTTTGTTCCTAGAGCAACTCTTCAAACAGGGCAGTTGCCCTACATGGTATTTTAAAGGACAGCCCCATTACTGGAGTGTAAATTAATAAAGCAGGTTGTTGGCATGTAAAGAGAAAGCTAATGTCCTTACTGCCTCTTCATCTGGTTCACCCTTGGTACTGTCACTTACGAGTGGTTCCCCAAAATTTCATCGAGATTGATATCTTTCATCCAGTCATCGTTACCAGGTTCTGTTTTCAGTAAAGAATCTATAAAGTCTGAGTCACTGTTGAGCGCAGGTCCTATACTGTCACCTTGCTGGTTCAGAAAGTCAAACGCTAGGTCATTACCATGATCACTTCCTTGGTAAACCCGAGAGTTTTGGTTGGTAGATGTGAAACTGGTTGATGGCAGAGATGATGGAGGTGTCATACTTGTTCCTGGCTGATTCAAGGTAGGCACAGTCTGTCCTCTCAGCTGGTTAGGTCTTATGCTGAGACCTCGTAGTGACCCGGCAGATTGTCCATTTAAAGTCTGGTGCATTTGGTTTAGAGGAGGCCTCATTTGGACTCCTGCTGTTAACTGATTAGGAGGTGCCAATGCACGCTGAGGAAAATGCTGGTTGCCTACGTTGCGTTGCAAAGACTGGTTAGGATATGGAGTGCCAGTGGGGAAACGGACCCCTGCAGGTTTCAGTGCATCCTGCTGCTTTGCTGCAGCTTCTTGTGGGGCCCAGTTCTGGGCAGTGGCAGTAGCTGTGATCATCACGTTGGCTGGCCTTTGCGTGGCGATACCTGTGGTTCCATGGTTCAAGCTTGGCCTTACTTGCTGTGAGTTGACCACCGACCCCGTCCCAAAAGCTGCTACGTTGTTTCCTTGCGGCATGGTTTGCTGTCGAGACATCATGGGGTTATTCTGGCTGGGCAGGACTTGATTTTGGTTTCTGTGTGGCTGCATTTGGTTCATTCCTGAAGCCACGTTGTATGTACTTGGTTGGTTGCAAGGAAGGTTCCCGTAGCAGCCCATACTCCGAGCAGCAGGAACAGAAGGCATTCGGGTCCCAGCTGGGGTGGACATGAGGCTGGAGCTCTGGGGCATGATGCTATGAGTTGAAATTGGGTTGGATAAGGACATGTTGTTGGAGCTCATACTCACAGCTGGTGAACCACCTGAAAAGGAGAAAACAAAAGTGTTAAAACAAACACGAGTGCATCAATGCGTGGTGTCATTCAAATATCAACAGGTTAAAAATCCAGTTTTCTAGCAGCAGAATTTCTTGAATTTACTTTGCTCTTAAGAGGACTTGCATGAACTTGCTCAAGGCCTTAAAGATGCCTACCACGCGAAAGGTGGTTTGGTGTATATGAAGCCATTGGTGGTCTTTCCATCCACTCAGAGGACGTCATATAAGCCAAAACTGGTGCTCATTATAAGAGAAATTGGAGCAGAAAAGGACAGACAGAACCACTGGGCAGGAGAGAATACTTCTCTGCCTCTCAGAACAGCTCTTCTAAAACTCTTGAAGACAAATCATGCGCATACATATTTAAAAAGTCTATGTTTAGAAACAGCTGCTTAATATACTGTTCTTGTTGAAATTTCACCATAATGATGTTAGGTTCCCTCACACTGGAACCAAAGAAAAAATTGCCATATTCTTCTGCATTATTTTTATACATATGCTCTTTCCATTTAGTAATGGATGAAATGATTCCTTTTTTCATTAAGTACTTAAAAATAATCTCTTCCCAAATCATTATTAACACTGAGCGTGACTCCATAACCAGAGTTGCATGTTCCAAATCAATATCGTAGAATCGTAGAATCACAGAACGGTTAGAGTTGGAAGGGACCTTAAAGATCATCTAGTTCCAACCCCCCTGCCATGGCCCGGGACACCTTCCAGTAGACCAGGTTGCTCAAAGCCCCATCCAGCCTGGCCTTGAACACTTCCAGGGATGGGGCATCCACAACTTCTCTTTTATATCTAGATAAACATAGATACCTAAATTAAGAAGCTCACATCCTGGAAGGCAGGCTTTTCCACAAACTGGCTCTAAGCAGAAGATACTTGGCTATAGAGAATCTAATTGTTATAACAATTATGTTGCCCTAACTTAAGCACCTAAATTCAGTCCCTGAGCTGGGCTGTCCCTGGGACAGGAGATGCTATGAGGAGTCCACCTGGTTTTACCCCCACAGCGACAATCAGATTCTCCTCCGTGTCCTCCCAGGGAGCCCCCTAACTGAATTTAGCTCTGGAAATGAAGAGAAGAAAATCAGTGCTTGGCAGGCAACCTCACGATTAGCCCCGTCTTTGGCTTTGCTAGTGGGTTCTGCATTGCTCACTGCTTTTTGGAAATAGTGTAACATTTTTTCACAGGAGTGGTAAGAGATGGGGGCCCTGATTCTTTGCTCCGTTATGCCGCTACTGAAGTGGAGGAATGGCACAGAAGTTGGTGGCATTTCAGCCATCTGGGGAGAGACGGTTCTCTCCCTCCAGCTGAACTACAAGTTTGTGGAGTCACTTCACTTGCTGCTGGGATGAAAACCCTCCAGGGGTGACCCTGCCAGCTGTTGAGCAGCCCCCAGGACTGCCATAGCACTGCTGCCGCAAGTGCCACACTTTAAAGAGCACAAGTGGTCGGGACACGGGTTGTACTTGTTGTGCAGAAGACAAAGCTTCCTCTTTCTTTGTATTGCTATTTTTGTCCTTTTATTTTTAATGCAAATATTTTCCATTCTGATTTCTTCCAGATGGGAAGAAATGTCTTCCCCGGCAGCTGGGCACCCCAGGCTGTGGCGATTTGGAGAAACGCCTTCACTGCCTAATTCACCTGCTCTTGTCTTGGGGGTTTCTTGCCATGACATGGCACTATGGGGAAAAGCACAGAGGAATAAAATGCTTAACCATGTGTCTCCAACCCCCTATGTTATTTTATTTAACTTCTTGTCTTTTCTTCCCTGACCTGAGCAAAGCTGTTCCCAGAAAAAGGGAACAGATTCCCTGCTGTTACTCCCTTATGCAAGAGTTTCCTAATCGCTCCATCTGGTAGCTTTGCTGCGAGCTCCCAGCACAGCCCTTTCTCCCAGGCTCGCCTGAAAAGTTGCTCTCCTCCCTGGGCTCACTCAGCGGGGACTTGAGATTTGAATGGACAAGTGCTGCCAATCCCACATGTTTCAAACCCAGGAGATGGGACTCCAAATACCATGAGATTGGCAAAGAGTCCATCAGATTAAGAACAAGAACAGCCACATAACAATGGTGGTCTACTTATTTTGGAGCCTTTCACAGATGTGGCTGCAGTCATTTCCATTTTCTCTCTCGGGCTAGAAATGGATTGTTTTTCAGTAAAAGCCAAGAATCTCAGTTAATCATTTGATTCCAGGAATGAGCCTTTAAACAACACACCAACTCACAGGATTCCCCAGCAAACTGCTGGGGTTGCCTACGCATTTGTTTTATGAGTGCAGGAGGTGCCAAGCCAGCAAGCAGGGCTCTCTCTGCCCTGTGGCATTGCCCTCACTATGCGTTATGAAGCTGGCATCAGTGAGGCTTGTTCAAATTTGCTGAAGATGATAAACACTCAGGCCCATTAGAAAGCAGCAGTTTCCACACTGCAGCAAGCTTATCGCTGCTAGAACTTGTAAACAAAGCAAAGGAGTGCATGAACATTGCCTGAGCAGCCCAACGTGGCCCTTCCACGCGTAGCTGGGCTGTTGGTGCCGTGGCCAGCAGGTTGAGCTGGCATGTGAGCAAGCTGCACTTGGGAGCTCATTAAAATTGTAATAGAAAAACTTTTGCTACAAAGGACAGGTATGAAGGAAAGACTCAGATCCCTGGTTGAATCTGCAGAGCCAACAGTTATGGAAAAACAAACTAACCAAACCATCTTTTTTTTCCTCAGAGTGTTGTATACAAAGATATACTAGAAGATAAAGGATCCTTTTTATACTTAAATGCACAGACGCTTTGCAGTATAAAGAACATCCTTCGATCCTATCTGCTGCATGTTGCCCCACCTCCTCTCTCTTGCCAGCGTCTTTTCCTTACTCTGCCTTTGCTCTCAGAGCAGCCTCCAGCTAACCAGCAAGGTGAACAGCATGAAAAGCCAAACAGGCAGTCCCATGCTCCCAAAACTAGACTCTCCAAGGAGGTGAGGGCACAAGAGCTGAAACAAAGGACTAGTCCTGAAGTGTTAGGCATTTTCTGCCCTAGGCAGTTCTGGCTGAAAGCAGGGACTTTCACCCTACTGTTTGACTGATCTGTTGAAATGCTGCTTGTAGAGCAGCACTGAGGCCATGATCGTGGCATATTAAAGAGAGCAAAAGTTCAGATGGTAGCTCTGGTTGCCCATAATGGTGTCATGCAAGGTACTTAAAAATCAGTATGATGGGCCTCATGCTGTACATGAGCTGCCATTCGAAGGGAGGGGTGGTCCTCATCTCAGTCTCTGAAGGAAGATGCACCATGTACATGAGAGCATCTGGATGGAGTGCAGTTGCATAGTCAGGAAGACACCTCTGTATCAAGTATCTGGGTACACATTTGCCCCAGGCAGTCCGAATGGGAGGGGCACCAGCCCCTCCTTCCCCATGTCTGAGAGATGCAGCATCAGCCTGGATGAACCACTAGCTGGTTCTCCAGATCATACATCAGCACTTCTCAGTGGTGGGAGACAGTAAGGTAAATAGCGTAGGACAGCAGCAGCCAGCACCCACTGCCTCTGTGGTGATTTATGTGGATACCCAGAAAATCAGGCCCCAGTCATCAGTGCATGCATACCTCTTCTGGATGGTGTTCCAGCTGGAAGGAAGGAAGGAAACAGTTTCATTTAGCCAATGGGCACTTACCAGGATATTGGTTTGCTTGTTGCATGTTGACCACATTCCTTCTTTGGTCTTTATAATCTGGTGGTGGTCGTGTCAAGTGTCTGTTCAGCTGATCTTGTGGAGTGATTTTCTCCTAGAAGATTAAAGTAGAAATATATTAATTTGCTTTTCTTTATGCTTTCCTGGCTCTGTGTTTTGCCTGCCTCTTTCTTTTCTCAGTATGTACAAAGCTGAAGTGTTCCTTCCTTTCACCCTGTCTGGTCAACAGGAGAGGTAGCTGTGAACCTGTGCCATCACCCACTGAAGGCTATGTGGAAACATTTCTGCTGGTTGTATTGTGTTTGAGTCTGGTCTAACTTTCCTTCAAATCATTGAGAGTTGCTCAGCCTCTGTTATCATTGGCCACGTCTGCTCTGTAGTACAAAGTGTCCTCTGATGTCTGCACCATCTTGCTCACCATGTTCATCAGACAGAGGAGCATGATGGTTCTTCATGTCTCCCACCGTGTCTGTGCAGCTGGGTTTCCTTTCAGAGGAAGCACAGAGGCAGACCAAACACCCAGGTCCAACCCAAACACACAGTTGGGATGCAGCTGGGGAGCAACGAAGGTCCAGACCTGCAAGGTCCATACCTGCCCCTTGACTGCATCAACGGTCATCAGCCCATTTCACTCATACAGCCCTTGTAGCGTGAACAGCTGGCAAGGAGGATTTCAGCTTGTCATCCCCATCCGCAGCCATGCCCATCCCTCTTCTCTCCTTCCTCCTGCACCAGAGAAGCTCCCACAAAAATCAGCAAAACCCATTGCTTGGTCCTCCCCATGCCTCTCCTCACCAGGGATGCCAGCAGGAAACATGGCCAGGGTTTAGCAAGGACGGTGCTGGGCCATTTGGTTTTCATGCCACTCACCATTGCCCCGTGCTTCCCTGTACATGTATGTGGTGCTGTCTTTCCTCTTACACTGGGAGTGCAAGCAGAAAGAGATGATTAGTAGACGAGATTTTTTTATTTTGGGCATGCAGGGACACATTTCTGGTGAAGAGAAGATAAAAAACCGAGTCCTTGAACTGAAGTCTAACTGCCCTGTGTTCATAAATATCTGGAAAGTGCAGGTACTGGAGTCAATGCCGAATCTCTCATCAGCATCAGTGTGACCTGATGCCTCCAGAGTGCTACTGCCCACCCATAAGCAATGAGTCCTTGGGATATGTGGCCCCATGTCAGGAAAATGTGGGCTTGACCACCTCAGTCACTGGTAAGCCACTGCTGGTCCACAGCCGCCTCCCTGAGTCATGCTTACTGGGCAGCTGCTGGGAAGGCTGCACCCTATCTCTGCAACATGCCTGGGTTTCGTGTTTGGCTGTCAGAATGGCAAGCTGGCTTGTCGGTATGAAAAAAAGTCAGGCCCTGGCTGATGATGGATGTCCATCAAAGTATTTTGGGGATCTTCTGCCTGAAAAGAGCACTCAAATGGACCTTCTCATGAAGAATCTGTTTTTTCTTCTGCCAGGAGCACTTTAAAACACTGGGAGAAGAGCCTTTCTTGTGGTATTTAGGCATTTCCGTAATGCACTCTGGGAGTGAGGGATCTGATTATGATCTTTAAGGCTCATTTTAACATACTGCTCAACCTGAACCCTTGTGAATAAGAAAGACAAGTTATCTCCCAGGAAATCCCTACGAGACATGTAAAAACTGTAGGCAGGCTTTGTGTGTATTTCTGTGTACATGATACAAAAGCAAAGGCAAGCTGATCAAAAAACACATTCTGTAGAGTGATTTTAATTTCTACTTTACTGATTTTTCAGAAGAGCTATTGGAGCAATTAACTTCTTGTTCTGCTAAAAATTCTGACAGAAAACTGCAACACATAGAGCTGACTTGAAACTTCAGTTTTCTTCTGCATAAATTAAAAAGTCAACAAATATTTCCCTTATAGGACAAATGAAATCCTTAATTTCAAATTCACACTTTCTAATTGTATTTTTGGAATGGAAATAAATTTGTAAACAAAAAGATATTATCTATAAAAAACTGAATCATGTTTGTTTTGAAAACATCCCCACAAAACCATGAATGTTTTTCCTCTTCTGTGTTGTTCTTTAATTACTGAATGGCATTCACTAAATGTGTCAGTATTTCTGAGTCTACATCTTTATAGAGAAAAGAAAGCTTTGGATTCAAGATGTCAGGCCAGAATGAATGGGTCTGCCCTGTAGGTTGAGAGATGCAGGTTGAGGTAAATAAGCCACAGGCTTGGGGTCTGGTGTCATTGCAGCCTGGGGGAAGCAAAGCAGGTGGTGGCAGTGTCACCTCCATCCTTCCCCAGCATCTTCCCTCCAGCCCTTCCCTAGTCGCCGGAGCGCACCCATGTTGCTTTCTGCCTGCCTCAAGGACATGCCAAGCTTGGTTCCTCTTCTAGGACTTCTGTCTTCTCTGTGCTTTGGCAAGCAGGACTACCAAGAAACAGTGAATATGAGGATGCAGAGGGCACATGTTACTGCTCTGCGCAGCTGGCCATAGGTGATGGGCCATGAAGCACCATCAGCTGACTTGGTTCATGCAATATCAACGGCAATGCTAGTTTAGTGGAACTAAACTAGTGGGTTCTAGCACTTATCACGGCCAACAAGACCACAGATATCCCCCATGCCTCATAAAATGACCAGAAACTCCCAACTGGTCTTTCTTACACCAAGGGACAGAAAAGAACTCGTTACAAATACCTGGAAATGCAAAAAGGAAAACAGAGAAAGGAGGACTCGTGTATGATCCCAGCCAAGCACATAAACGTGTATTGAACACTAAATACGATGTACCTGATCCTTGTTTACACACAGGCACTTTATACCACGCTGCCTAGGTTGCAGAGCCTGGAAGTCAACTTTCCTCTGTGGTTGAAGTAACATAGCAGTGCACCTTAGCTTATCTTGCAAAGAAAACCACTGACAATAATCATATACCTCAAATTAAGCATATGCTTAGATTGTTCTCATAACAAAACCACAGTAGCTCGGATACTCGAGTTGTTTCTTAGAAACTGAAGAAGGCTTCAAAAGCGCTTAGCAAAGTGCTGAAAAATATGAGGCACACTCTAGAAGGTCTAGGCATTGCCAAAATGACCTCAAAGTTTTGGGGGCTTTCTTCCCCCGTCTTAGCTTTCTTTTCTATTGTTTCTATGATAATCTTTTCCATGTAATATAAGGAATTAGAAAACTTACGGCTTCTGCCAACATCTGCTGCTGTAGAAGGAGTTGTTTTTGCTCCATCATTTGCCGCTGCAGAGCCTGTTTCTTTTCCATCAGTTGCTGATTCAACATTGATTGCTGGGATGAGTTCATGTAACCACTTCCAGTGTTTGGATTTGAGCAAGAACTGGAGCTTGGAGTGGGGCCAGCTCCCTGGCCTACCACAGAGTGTTGATCCTGAAACAGAAGAAATGGCTCGTGAAGGATGAAAATAATAACAAGCATCAAGAAAAGGAAATAATCCTTTTTATGCAATTAGTTCAAGTACAGGACGTAGCCCACAGACTCTCAGGACAAGTGACCAATACAAAGGCTTTGACAAAATAAGAAGGGGATTGAGTAACTTCATCGCTCATAGAAGACTCTGAACGCCTGCCAGGTGGTTCCAGTGGAAAACCTCAATGTTGTACCAGGAGCTTGGGAAACGGTAACAGAAGTAACAGAGCCGTCCTGGGGATCTTTCAGGAAACTTGCATTGGGCTGTATGGCAGTTTGTTTGACCACAAGGGAACAAACTCGGCGTCTGCTGGTTCCTACCATCTGGCGAGCAGCAGCGAGAAGTTACAGACTCATTGCTAGAAGTGGTATGTATTCTTAGAAAATACAGAAGCGGTAAGTTTTTACTGCACAGTGGGGTGAGTGGTGCCACTTTCATTCGTCCTGTCACCTCCCTGACAAGAGCAATCTCTGAGAGATTGCTAATTTTCTCCCATTAGCGGCAGGATTAAATAGGTTTAGAGTTTATCAACTTCCTTGGTAAAAGAAATGTGCAACTGAACAGGGCTTTGAAGAGGGCTTTAGGGTCTCCCTGGTCTTTGCGACGGATCTAGCTCTGCTTCCTCTTCCCCATGTGCAGCTTCATGAGGAAGGCATGACAAAAAGTCATCTCGGGGCAATGGGGAAGGTACCTGGGAGCTCAGACCAAGGAACATACAGGATAAGAATGAACAAAGGATGACAATATGCTGCTCATTTTATTTTACTCGTGGTTTCCCTTGGCAGCAATATGTTTTCTGTCTACTTGCTCCACAAGTGTTTGGTACTTGGACCTTTACCAAATGCAGGAAATAGTTTTCTCAGTCCACACACAAAAATACGTTACCCCGCAAAAATACTATGTTGGATGACTTGATAATCAGGCATTCCTTAGCTGCCCAGCTACAAAGAAATTAGGAAACACCGGAGAGGTCACAACAGTCATGAGAAACATCAGTTTTCTGACTCTGCTTTGTTGCGATTCACCATAGAAACCAAGCCACTTAATTCTGTATAACCTATTATGCAGCAGCCTAGTCGCCGTACAACAGAGGAATCCACAGCTGGAGTCTGATGCTCCCTGTTATGCAGCAGTTCTCTCAATCCTGAGGTGTAGTCCCAAGGTCTGGTCTACCTCCTAGGTAAAGCTCTGCTCTGTGGACATTGCCTCCCATGGCATCCAGGGAAATATGGACTGACCAACAGTGAAGCAAGAACTGGCCAGCCGTAGCCTACCCATGCCCTGAAGACCACGGAGCACTGATGCTCATCGCTTTGCAAACTCCAGGAAAGCTTATTTCTGTGCCTTAGCNCCCCCCCAATAACACACACACACAGACTACAAACTAATCCAACTTATCTTTCTACCATCTGGCATGGAAGAAACACAATGATTGTTATGGGTGTTTCTATTTTAAAATAATTCTGTGGATTTTAGATGAGGCCACACGAGTGCGTAGCTAGCTAGATAAAGTATTTGACATCTGTTACTGAAATAAAACCCATGACTTTCTTCTGGAGCCACCTGCAGCCCCGAAGGCAGTGTTACAAACCCACCCTTCAAAATTTATTGGGCTCTTACACAATTATATCCCGCACACTTTCTTTCAGTTCCAGAAGGAATCCAGGATTGCTCGGCACTGCCACATTTTTCAGCCCTTATGTTAGCTGCAAGATAGAAAATACCTCCTCTCAACAGACCTGCTTGCCAAGTTGTTGCGCAAACTTTTTTGTCTTTCTTAAAATATTTTGAAAAGAAAAATATGTTACAATAAATTGGCTTTGACTTCTATATTCAAATGACAACTCCAGCTTGAACCCAGCCACATGTTACATCCATTAATAGAATTCATCTGTTGTGTTTTTGCACAGATAATGCAGGCTCCCCCAAATGTTCTTTCATAGTCCTGCATAAAAAAAACCCCAACAAAGCCCAACTTTTTTTCTCCCTCATCCCCTGCCAGCCCATATAAGCTGTGGGGAGGGATTTTGTTTTAAGATAAACTGTGTAGTGTCCATTCACGATACCTATCAAAGAAAGCTCTTCTTTAATAGCAATTGGCACCAAACACCAGCTGCTTGGCAAACAGGCCCTGAGAAAACAGTATAAATCATCAACTTGGAGCCAGTTTGGTTTTTTTGCATTTGGTCCTTTCTCTGCTCTTCATGAAATGTCAGCGTGAGCCTATGAATCTACGATGTGTTACTTCTCCTGCCTGCTGATCTTCCATCGGCAGCGATGCGATGGGAGAAGGAAGAACAGTTTCCTAATAAATCAGGGGATTAGCTGCGCAGCAGTTTGACCCTTCGTGAACTGGTGCTATTGAGCCTTACTCTCACCCCGCGCTTGCGTTACTGCAGATCAGAAGACAGAAGGGCTACACCGCTGCCAGGGACATGGGGCTCTGCCCCAGTGCTTGGACAAAGCACGCTTTCCAACATCTCTGCCAAGGAAAAGCAGATTTGGGTTGGAGCTACCCTCTTTTCATTGAACTGTTTCATCCTGCTGTAAGCCTGGCTTTACTGCAGCAGCTTTACTACAACTCCACACATCTAAAGCTGCTGGTGGCCTTTTGAACTTCATTCCTGAGTTCCCATACCTGTGGTTTATGCACTTTAACTTTGGAAACCCCTGACTGAAGAAAGCCCAGAGTGGGACATGTGTGTCCCCTCACCCAGCGGTGCCTCTGCCCAGCGTCTTGCCTGCACGGTGCCCACCATGTTGTTTCCCTGCCCGGGGAAGGTAACCCTCTCCCCGTTTTGCCTCCGAAGAGGTGACGCGACGAGGAGCACATCCCTGCAGCCAGCTGGGTGTCAGGGATGGGCTGGAAGGATCACACCTCTGACAGGGACAAGTGTCTGTCTGGGTTCACCCCCAACTCCTGCTCCACTTGCTGGCACTTCTCATGCATGCCGCATCCCTCCAACCCTGCAGACGAGCCACATCCCATGCGGGGCCGTGCCTGGTGCCAGCTGGGGCAGGGGCAGCAGCTGAGGGCTGAGCTAGCGTTCACTGAGCACCATAAAACCCCATCTGCTCTGCTGGTGCCAAAACTCCAGCATAGCGATGCTCTAGGTGCAAAGCAGGCATATTACACCCCGTTCTCTGATGTTACAGTGAGATACAAAACCTAAAAGAAGCAGAAAGAGAGGCAGAGTCAGTGAAAGCTCCTCAGAGCTGGTAGCATAACTGGGGTTTTGTGCATAAGCATCACAAAGAACATTATGCTCAAATGTTTAAATTTGCAGTAAATCAAAACATGTAAGACTGAGTTTGCCTTTCACTATCCTTGCTGCAGCTGACTTGTGTACATACAAATGAAGGGAGGTTTTGGCTACTAACACACATATGGACTTTCTGAAATAGACTTTTCTTCTTCCCTTCCCCTTCCCCTTCCCCTTCCCCTTCCCCTTCCCCTTTTCCCTCTCCCTCTCCCTCTCCCTCTCCCTCTCCCTTATAAAGGTACTCTTTATTTGATGAATATTTAAGTTTTAACCCTCAGCTGACCCCTGGTCTTTTCATGCCTGGACATGAGGTGGTTGCCAAAGGCTAGTTCTTCCACAAGCATTTCTGGCCCTCACCACGTGGTTCACAAAGTGGGTTNCTCTCCCTCTCCTTTTCCTTCAGACTCTGCCGGTGAGTTTGCGTCTGGCTGGATACCATCTGGCTGGATACCATCCGTGTTGCCCCTTTTGGGGCCATTCCCCATGGTTTCACCGAGAGGTGCTGCAGGTTGCCTTACCCTGGTCTTCTACTCACCCCAGCTGGAGAGAGGGATTTCTGCATAGCCAAGAGCTGGCAGGGCCCTGTGCTGCCAGGGCAAAGCGCACCTTTCTCCCTTCCTCTCCTCTCCTTTCTCACCAAAGCTTGTCAGGAGCCCCTGAAAGCCTTTTGCAACCTTGCATTTCTGAATGACTAGCTCAGAAGTGGTTTAGGGCCACTTGGTTGGAAAAGGATGCACAAACCTTTCGCCTCTTTCTCCTGGAGACGCCTTGACTTGATGAATAATTTTGGTGGGACAGAAGGGAAACAATGGTCAATTTTTTACTAAACCACAATGCCCACAGAGGCTGTTCTCTTCCCAGCCAGGAGCGCTGGCATCTGTGTCACAGGACAGGCTTCTGCTTCTTGCACATTTTCCCTCAAGAGGAGGGAGTGAATTTTTCCACCTTTCTGTTCCTCATTCTGTGCCCAGTGTCAGGTTGGGAGTGACAGTGCTGACTTTCACTCTGCTTTTGCATCAGTTCTGGCTTAAAGAAACAAAGAATTAACAAAAAAAAAGAAGAAAGCAAAAGGCTTCAGATCCATTCACTAAAGCCCGTTCAGCGATGGATGCCTGCCTTACCAAAAGTTGCTTCCAAGGGAAGAGCTCTGCGAAGTTCTGTTCATCTGGTGACCAAACCTGTGCGTGATGTTCCCATTCAGTTGTGTTAATTGGCATCACAGGCTGCTTAGAGTGAGGATGGTGGAGATCAAGGCACCTCTGTGGATTTCTTCAGGGACCAGGGGGTGTCCTGACCCTATGAGCTTCTCAAGGCTATTATGCTTTGGCTGCAAACCACCCTGGACACTGAGCACTGGGAAGAGGAGGAGGAGGAGGAGGAGAGCTCCAAGGAGCGGCTCACTGAAGTCCTGCCACACAGTTTCAGGGTGGTGCAAGGCTGGTGGCAAAGCCCAGACCCCCCAAGACCCCCTGGTGTGAACCTCCATTGCCTGAGCTGGCATGCTCCTTTCCACAGCCAGAAATTGGGGTTCTCCAGCAGGCCCCAGGGCCAAGCACGGGGCAGTACCAGGCTTATTCAGAAGAGCTGATCTCACTCATGCAACTTTAGGAAGCCAAGCACAGGGTGTTCTGTTGAACAGCCGATCTTAGCGCCCGCCAACCTGCTTCTGAGCCACCTCTTTTCTGCTATATCTAATGCAAGCAGAAACACCCCTTTCTGCTAAATGCTGGGGTTTCCGTGGACGTCTGAACTCCAAGCACTGCCTGCTTGTGTCCTTGCCTCAAACAAGAAAACAAAACTACAGCAGGACCACGGCAGAGTGCCTGTAGACTAAGAACTCTTTTAGTTATAGTGAAAGAGCTAAAGGGTTTTCTTATTTTTAGGAACAACTCCCACTCTTGACTGGAGCAGAGAGGGCTGCTCTCTCTGCCAGTGTACACTGCGAGAGCCCCAAGTAGTTCCCGAAGTTACACTGATTTGCAACAGCTGAGGATCTGATGTACGTATCAGGGCTGGAAATAACACAGACTGAGCAGAAACACAGCCAGCCCGATTCTCCCTTGCCTTGTTGCTTGTTCAGCCCAATGGAGGTGCAAAAAGCATCTTCCTGAGCCCCTCAAACTCATTCAACCTTTTTTTGCATATCTGGAATACACAGCATAAAAGTGAGTCCCCTCTAATTTTAGGTGTCTAACCAAAGGCTTAGATCAGATTCCCTCTAAACTGCCTGCTGGAGCTCTTCCTTCACTATACAGAGGGACTGAGCTGGATAATTAGGCTCTAAATGTCTAATTTAGACAACTAAGTTACGAGCCCAGATTTGATGATAGGGATATTTCCTTACACTCCTAATTTTAGATGCTTCTAGTCATACCTGAGCAAGAAGCCTGGAATAGTGAATATGAATACCCCTTTATCTGCCAAGCGTTAGTGGATCACTGTCTAAGGATGTATAAAATGACCTAAAAGCCTCTAAAGTTAATCATGCTGAAGATATTGTTATAGGTTGAATTTCTCCTAATACCCTGCCAGAAAGTAGTTTTATGCGTTCCAGCAAGATCACATTTATATGTATAAACAGCATTTGAAAAAACCTGAACATTGCAAGATCCCAAGACCTGTTTTTCCTGTGTCTAATATCCAGAGATACAGCTGGGCAAAGACTGCGAAATATTTCCCTCAGTAATTTTGTGGAGTGTTTATAAGAAGTTGGCTCAGCCACATGGGACCATCTTCCGTGTTTTTCTCCTGTGAACATCTGAGTTCTCAGGACAAAAATTTCAGGGCCAGCCATGTTTCCAAGGCACATACACAAGGAATCACAGACACTAGCATTTGCAATTTCACAAACCCAGGCTGTCTGCCAGAAATACTTGTGCCTTCATCCAACCAGGGAAAAGCAGTAAATGCTGTGTCACTCCAACAAACCGAGCGACGGAGCTCGAAGAGGAAATGCGGACGAATCCCTTCAGATACTATGAAGCTGGAAACGATCATGACAGAAGGGACCTGATTTCTGCAGGCTCATGGGTGTGAGTCACCCATTGGAGTGATAGGTTGGCTATCAAGGGATGCAGCAGATACCCAGCATGCAGAGGGATAAGTACTTCAGCACACCTAAGTGCTGCAGCTCTCACTGGGAGGCCAGGCTTTGTAAAAGGCCAGTTTTTTGGTCACGCTGAAATCTAGGTGGACCCCAGAACTATTTTCAGAAACAGGTAATTCTTCTGCTACTCAGAGTTGCAAAAGTTTATGCATAAAAATAGTAAAAAAGGACACTGTGCACAATCTCCTAGGTAAAAATAGGTGATCAAATACCTCAAAGGAGCCAATCTCCACTTTCCACGAGAAACCACAAGCAAGAGACTTTGACAGATTGTTAGTTATTTGTGCAGTTCTTAATAGAAACCTTTTATAGCACTTGGTCTTTTCAGCACCAACAGGGAAGCTGCTCACTTCTGAAATCCTTGTGAACTGATTTTCAGCCGTTAGTGATTTATTTGTAGCCTTGCACAGCCCTATAGCCGCTAGCAGGCACTCTTATAACAACGTTCCCACCCCAACTCCTTAAACTTGGGCAAAGTGGGAGCTGCATCTTGCAGGGTCCGAGGCTCAGATTCAGCCCTTGCACAATCACATAGCAACAGACCCAGGAACAGGGCCTCATTACGAGCCTTGCCTGACAATCAAGTCTTTAACGAGAACAAAGGTTGACAGTGATTAATCATTAAGACATTTCTTGTTCCTTGCTGCACGTGTTGGAGGCAGCCTCCTGCCGAGGCAGTCTGGCAGATTTCCTGTCTGCGCTATACCAGGGCCGGTGTCCGGACACATAGAGATGTCTTTTCCCCAAGCCAAGCGCATAGATGAACGTCTTGTCTCCGTTTCTGAGCACGGCAAATTCGGAATGCATGTGCATTCTGCAAAAATAATAAACCCTCAGCTGTACATCTGATTGCTGTATATTCAGGCGAAACGACCTAAAGGGGATTTGTTCACGTCAGAAATTTTCCCAGAGACTTCAAGGATGGATTATTAGTATTTTACCACGTGCACCGTGATGAACTTTTAATGTGATCTTCTGGCATAACGTATATATGAAGGTCTCCATTTTAGAAAGATTTTGTTTATTTGTAATGAAAATAACATGCACGTGTTGAAAGTTCAACAGAGGAGGTTATTGTGAAACGTCTGCATCAGAACAGGAATGTTGGCTCCATCGAAGTGGATGGCAAAACTCCAGCTGACTTCAACGGGGTTAGAATTTCCTCCCAAGTCTCCATCCAGCCACAGGGGCACAGTGGCACCCTTGGCTTGGAGTGACCTCGGCGTACTTACCTGATACTTACCTGATTCAGAGAGACACTAGCAAAAAGCCTCCACTAATGTACCTGGGCAAAGACTATCCTGAGATCCGTATGGAGCTCTGGTTTCAAATGGCTCGTGTGCTCTCATTTGTATTGAAATAAGTATGCCAATAAGCATGAATGATGAAGACTCCTATCAGGTTTTTGACAAGATCAGACACATACTGGTTTGTTCTACTTTAGCATTATCATTTGCAGTGGCTGTAATATGCAATATCCACATTGCAACAAGCCAAGCCCTTTAGTTTATCATCACACAACTGCAGGAAACCAAATTAGAGAGGTTTGAAAAACTGCCACTTTTCCAGCTACAACAAGAGCTGGTGTGAGCGGACCCGTTTTGCCTAGTACTTCAGGACAAGGTACGTGCATGGTCGCAGGCTCTGTGCCTCTGCTAAGGAGTGGTAATTTCCAGCTGAGGCAGTGAGAACTTCCTAAACTGATGGAATTAAACACTTGTGATTATCTGTCTGTATCTTTAGTGTAGGCATATATTATCTGTGGATATGTGTACCTTATTCATCTAAATGTTCTTGTCTCGTTGCCATATGTTTATTATCTTTCCCCAAAATTATCTACCCTGAGGTTGATACAGAGCATGGAAAATTTCAGCCCACTTAGAAAAACTATAAGCAATCAAACCCAGGGTCTTGTAAGAGGAAGCGTTGGGTGAATTCAGTGATAGGTGGCACTCTAATAAATACGTGCTTATATTTAAATGTGCAGTTTACAAAGCAGCACTAAAAATGACACTGAAGTCTTACATATAACAGGCTTACATACAATGTGTGTCTTTTTTGCCATATCATCCTCATGCCTCATCCTCATGTTTCCCTCCCTGCAGCAGTCCCGCTTACCCAAGGGTATATGGGCAACATACAGGGAGTGTGGTCCAGAGGTCCTCGAGTTTGTGGAGACCTGGGCAGCTAGGTGTGGAATATTTATTTTCAGAGATAAACCATGCTGAGGGGCATTGAGCTGAGGGACATTTAGCTCATGAGGACGCTGCGTGAATGCAGCCGACATCCAGAGCTGAACCCACCCAGTGTTGTCACTGTCAGATCAGGTCAACACTAGTGCTGTGTCTGCACAACTCTTACTTTGCAACAAATCTAATGGAAATAGAATAAAACAGTCCGTGCCTTTTCTTCTTGATCATAAACACTAATGCAAAATTCTATAGGAAATTATTGTAATTTTTTTATCCTCTTGATTTCCAGGCTATTCTCTAGTTTCCTCAGCTTTTCCCACTGGCATTTATCTAGGTTTTCTTTGCACCTTCCGTATTCTTCCTCATCTAGGATTCACCCTCCCTATTAATTGTCTGCAGTTTAAACACATTTTTGTCACTTCTAAAAAACAACTACAAAAAAAAAGGGATGATGACATAATGTGAAAATTTTCCTCAGGCAATAAAACAAAGCAAAGCAAACACCATAAAATGCCAGTTTTTCTGCGGGAGACTATAAGGAAGCAGGCAACCTGAACAAAATATTTAATGAAGAAAGAAAAAATAATTAAACACAAAGAACAACAACAACAAGAGAAAAACCACATCACTAGAACCAAGCACTTGAATACAAATGGGCACAACATGGGTGACATGACTGTCAAGACACATATTAAGATCAAAGCCCTCCTGCTGAGAATACACAGCAAGAACATGAGCATCCTTAAACCGGAGCCTCCTGGGATCCACTTTCTAAACCAACAGCTCTGAACTCTAATGGAAAACAATGCTGAATACTGAAAAGCAATGTGTGAAGAAAGTCTCTGACCTTCGTCTCCCTGCACTGGTTAAATCCTTGGGTGGGACACACAGTGGGACTGGATCTCTTTGTTCCAAGTTGCCCATCCCGGGACAATGACTGAAGCTAACTGAAATCAGCATCTGGGGCTGGGGACCAGGTGTCACTGGGCATAGAAGGGGTGGGGGGGACAACAAATCGTTTCCCCACCGTGACAGCCCATGGAGCTGGTGCGAGTGCACAAGGCAGGGTTCAACGGAGCGGGTATGACTGCCCATCTATGCAGTTTTAAATGAGTCCCTAGCACACAACTTCAACAGTGGTCTTCCCTCTGTCTTTGTTATAAAACAACTTAATTTCATGGTTTTTAATTTGTGGGAATTGACATAAACCTTAGGCTCTTGCCATTCCCTCTCGCTGTCTTGATGAGTGTGATAAAATGGTGCCAGTGGCCACGGCAGCCTGAGGGATTGACAAATCTACCTATCCTTCATCTGTCTGTGCCAACAGCAGTTTCATAAAATGTGAAAACACCAGGTTTCCTAAAGAGCACTCCTGTGACTTGCCTCACTTTTCACTATGAACTCAAGATGTAGGAAGAAATGGGGTTTTATCAGGTATCCCAGAAAGTCCGAATACTTCTTCTCTGGGGGATAACAGAGTTAGACAGAGCTCACCCGATTCTGCTTTCAGCCCTGCAGAGATTAGCTCTTTGCCTGGCCAGATCCCCATCAGGGGACATTATCTGCTGCCCCACTGCCCCTCTGGTAGCATTACTGGACATGGCAATGCTGCATGGTGGTTACATTTTTCATCTAGCTTCAGAAAAAAAAAGGTTAATCAAAGGTGGCAGAAGGCCACTACCACTGTGTAATGGCACAGGCCCTTCAAGGAGAGCCTGGCATCTCACTGAGCTCAAAGAAAGGTGCAACAGTACTTGGATATAGTAAGTTGTTTCTTTTGTTCTTTATCTGCAACCTTTAGAAAGCTGAAATGGAACCAGCTACAGAGGTCAGAATAGCTCGATCCACCAGGGACTAGTCCTGCCTTGGACAGCATGCCTGGGAGGAATTATTTGAGGAAAGGCTTCCTTAAATCAGATGAAGTCAAAAAGAATTATACTTCTGGCATTTATTTAAGCTATTTACTGCCCAAATCTTGCAGTGTGGGAAAGAATAACAGACTATCCAGGGCCTGCCGTATTCCAACTATCAGATAAAGTGTGACTCCGGAGAATGGGAAGGGTGGTGCCAACAAAAACCTTCTTGGACTTCTGCTCATTTTGCATTATTCTTGTGCAAGAGCAGTGAAAACCTGTTTTGCATCCCCATTTTTAAAGAGACCTACTCACATGTGAAAAAGAACAGGTGGACAGGGTATCACTGTCCTGTTTTCTTTCTCTGAGCAGGGGAAAGCGCAAAGGCAGTTGCCTGTGTCTACAAATCATCCTCAGCTATGCTGTGGTGTTTCCCACGGTTCAGGAAACAGCAAAGGTCAGTAGCCCACAGTGACTAGGGGTCTCTGGTAGCCTGTTCCACTCATGCTGTCCCCCCTGCCAGACAAGCCCTGGGCTTTGCTGAGGGGGACACAGCATTGTTTTCTGGCAGAGCCTGCAAAGAGGCATCGGGGAGGTGCAAATTCTGCCCCCATCATTGCATGGAGGTGGAACGTGGCCCATGGTTTGAGGAGTGACCTGACCTCTCTCTTGTGTCTCATCCTTTTATCTAACATGACTTCTTAATTCAGCTACCACGAGCGCTAGTGAGCACATCCTGGCACTAACAGGTTCTCTTTTCTGCTGCTAAATGTTGTCATAGCTAAATGTTTTTTTTCAGCTTTCCATGTTCCTTCTACTCTGTCTGGAGAGGTCCTTGGGTCGTTGTTTCATGTGTCAGCAAGAATGTAGATGAAGTAAACTTCATTGTGAACATTGCTTTCTTGAATGTATAGCCTGGCTTCAACTGGTAGTCCGTCTCCAACGCTCGTGGGGAGGAATTATTTCAGCGCCCTCCCCACTGCTGTTGTGTTCCCTACAACAGCCGTTTCTTCCTCAGTCTCACAGCACATATAAAAATATATAAGTAGTATTATCTTTAGAAGCAAGTAATACAGAAATCCTCCGTCAACATTGCATTGCTCAGCTTTTCTCCAACACTTTGGAGAGATCTAATACAATCCATGAACAAGACGGCAAGCAGACTTGAGAATGAAGATGTTCAGCACCCTGATGGTCACAGCCACTCAATTTAATAAACACATAAACTGAGAAAGGACTCTATTTATTGGTATCAGGCTTTTCAGGGCACAGAATATATCCTTCTCACTGTCTGGTGGCAGAGCTGAGGAGATAACAGCACAGTAAGGGGCCTTTCATAGGCATCTGCAATGCCTGTTGAGATGTGTTGGACCAGACAGTTCAGACAAAACACTGAAATAGAAACACCCAACTGACCACTTAACTGTACTTCATAAAAATGAGGAGAGAAAGCAAATGGAAGACTACAAGGAAAAAACAGCTGAACTATTTGAACTACATGGAGTTGTGCTATGTTCTGTAAATACTTGGTTACACAGAGGTAAAAAATAGGATTTGGCTTGGCCTGTAGAGGTCATCCCTTCACAGCGCTGACAGCTGGACAATAATGTAGGAGAAGACAGAAGCATTCATTTATTGCAAGTTAGGATTAATTTGGGTTTAGATATTTAAACCTGTGTATTTGCTCTACTGAAAAAAATATCTTGATCTGTGACATCCTTTTCCCTGTCCTAAAACCCAAAAGTTGCATTCACTCTTGGGCAATAGACAGCATACGCCTCCTTTGACTTCAAAATAAGGTTTAAATGAGATTTACTTGGCTCACTGGTTTGTACTACCTTGCACAGAAATAAATTTTACCCAAAGGCTGCTCCTGCAAGTGTCCTTCCCTCTGGGCCACATAAAAGTCTGGAGACTGTGTGGATTCAAACAACAGGAGGTGACTCTGACACAGAAGAATTCACCTGCATTTGTTAATTAGGGGAAGGTGATGTGTAGAACTGTGGGTTCAGAATATCCAGAATATTGTGATAAAGGTTTGATATTGGGTAGCAAGGAGTTCTGATGTGACATTTGTGGGGTTTGACACCAACTCTTAATTGTACTAAAGTTACTAGAAGTCTTGATAAAACATCTCTAAAATACTGTGTCTGTCTTGTTATTACAAATATAGAAGTGATATGATGGGAAATAATGTGAATTTTAACCCATGGCACAAAGTACCTCAAATATGTGTTGAAATATGTATATTATGTAAATTCGATTGCTTTGGATGTGTAGGGCTAGAAAGGGCAGGTTCATGAAGTAGTTGCTTGGTGCGCTAAAGAGCTCTTCCCAACTTCCATCTTCTTCTCCAGACCCAAGAGGTGTTAAATTCAGGGAATAACCCCTTACTAGAAAGGTCTGCTCTGTAAAAAATACTTCCTTAATTTTTAATAGTAAGAATATTAGCTGTGCCTCTTGATTTCTGTCATACTTTCCTGTAATAATTTTTGTGTGACTAATCAGACTTGAATCTAACAAAAATCAAGTGTTAATTAAGCTTTATCTAATCTCAATCTAATCTGACAGCATCAACCCACATCTGCTGCTCTGCTGTGCACTCCTATTTGGACCACCTACTATACATGGATAATTAGGTGTCGCAACTGCTATGGCATCTAAATTCAAGAGAGTGCTGAGTGATTCAGACAGCCATCTTAATAGCCAGACCCACCAGTCCCTGCCTTCCTAGACATGCAATGGACAGGAGATACTGTGATGTCCCATCTAGCAACCTAGTCCAGTGGAAGGGAGTCTTGAGCAACCTGGTCTAATGGAAGTTGTCCCTGCCCATGGCAGGGGGTTTGGAACTAGATGATCTTCAAGGTCCTTTCCAACTCTAACCATTCTACGATTCTATGATCTAGGAGCCAGAAATGGATTAATTTTATGTCATTAGAAAGTTAGGTACCTAATCCAGTCACCCAGGCTCTCCCAGTTGTTCGCAGAGAGAAGGCGACTCATTGCCTCCAGAGGGTGACTGGTCAAGACTGGCCTCTGAAATGGATGGGGGGAGTCTGGAGGTGCCTCTGTCCTGCTGAGCGGAGAAGCATGGGGGGCTAACTTGGACACAAGACCATAAGTTGAAATGAGACAATTCTTACCTGGTGGTAAGACATCTGAATAAGAAATTGCACAGGCACCAGGTCTGTAGTAACAGATTTAGAAGCCAAATACAAACGTATTGGAAAGATTCCACTGGGCTTTGGACCAGGCTCTGTCATAAAGACAAGTTCTTATCTGCTGTGATACACTTGAGGGGAAGCAGGACAAAGGATGCACAAAAATACTGTACACCTTCTCATCACATAAAGAAGGAAAGCAAATGAAATGTAGAGAAGAGGCATTTTGTGGTGCTGCCCTTGCATGCATTATCCTTACTTGCAAAGCTTCTTTGTCACACTGTTCCTTCATTCTAGTCTTGGTAGAAAGGGATAATACAGTGTAATGCCACTGATTAGAAAAAGGCTGGCTTTGCCTTTAAAAAAAAAAGAGTAAAATGGTAGTTTTTTACCCTGCTTCCACGTGTATCGAAGTTAGCAATCAAGACCATAACCCAACAAGATGTTTGAGTTTCTTAATTTCCTCAGCTTGATATCAGAGGGATATCACTGCAATCTGAAGAACTCGTCATAATTACACTTAAAATACTGTTTTTCACAGTTCTGGGTATTTTCAGTGTATCAACATAAAGACATTTCCCGTATTTGCAGTGTAGTCCTTTTGCCCAGCGGTGAGGATGAACTGAAGTTTATTCTGTTTGAGATGATCTGCTTGAAAGCCAGTTAGACTTTGGAAGTAAGGAAGACTGGTGAATCTGGGCCAACTTTTTCTGCCTTTGATTCCTACAAGGCCTGCACAGCCAACACCATTACCAGACAGGAGGGCTGAATGGTATTATTATTATTTTGAGTCATCAACACACAGTTTTCCATTCCTTCTGCTTTTGAAAACGTTAACTTTTTAATAGGACAACAAACGTGTCATTAATAGCTTCGTTTAGCCTGCAGAAACGCTGGTGCTGGCAACAAATTTTGGGAATGTGGGGACCCAACCTCCTTCAGAGCTCAAGCTGTGGAAGCTTGGCTGGAGAGGAGGGGAGTGTTTCTTTGTGCATCATATAGAGATTTCCAGGGGCTGTCGAGGCAGGGGACATTTGGTCTGGAAGGACAGAGACATAGTCATGGAGCAGCCAGGTGGCATTTTGGATGAGAAGAAGTGTACTTTAGAAAAGTCATATAACACCAAATGGCACGGACGGGAATGTCCGCAATAAAATATTGTTCAGGTGTGGACCTTAGTAGTAATTTACATGCTTTTAGGCATTAAACTGAATGTGTTCCTTGTTCATTACTCCCGTCTTTAATGAGCTCTTGTTTTGTGGCCTGTCTGATTGTGGCCGGTGCTGTTAATAAGTAAGGGACATGGAGAGCGATGTGCAGAGAACTCCAAACACAAACACTGTCATGGAGATAATGCTTCTGGTCTGCTCCTCTCAAGCTCTTCTGGGGGGAATTACTCCGACTAATGACCATCTTGTACGTGCAGTCATTTTGCAAGGATAAGGGATGATCTAATGTATTTTCCTCCCTTGCTGAAATCAGACTTATGTAGTCTTTGTCCACACACGCTGCATGACCCGATTTTCCTCTCTGAGGTAAGTCTTCCTAAGCTGCTAAAAGCTGGTCTGAAAAGCCAGCTCAGAGGTCAAGTGAGCAGGACTTCATTATTGCACTGGATACCTTTAAGGAGAAAATGAAAGCTTTGGGTTACACTGCTAGTCTGCCAGCATTAGACATAAGGTGGGTCCAGTGAAGTCTTGCAGTGCTCAGTCCACCAGTGGAAAGCACATCCAGCTTGATGTACCAGTGGTCCCCTAGCTAGGGCAGCTATTAGTTTAGATGAATAAAAAGAAATTACAGGGAAAAAACATAAAAAAATTCCCAAGGGCCAGGCTGACACCTTACCATCTGGTGCCAATAAAGGTCGCCAAGAGAGTCACCACAAGGGGCAAGACTCCTACCAACTTAAACAGGGCTGTAGGCTGCCTGAGAGTTTGCACAGCTCTGCATGCAGATGGATCACTGGCCTCTGCAAGGAACAGACATTCAAAGGCATGGCACACTGAAAATATGTGGCATAAATGGCACACTGGTTATACAGATAAGCAGATGGCAGCTGATACATTCCTTCCTAACAAAGGAGGACAGCCCTCTTTACAGCTGAGAGACCTATCAGCATCTTTGATATCATTGTTCTTGGGGGAAGTGCTGAATAAAGGGTCTCTGTCTTTTTGAGCCTAATTACAACTGATTTTTTTTTCCTGATAAAGAATGTAGTCATTGAGCCATAATGACATTATTTGATGACTTAAATTCATCCTCTAATCCCTCCAAAATGGTATAAATTATTGAATAAGTCACTCAACCCTATAAAAGCACTTTAAAAACATTTTGTTCAGCACAATAATGATCAGATAGAATGTAGCAAGAGTTACAGTAAATTAGACTCATGCTCTAGCTGGCTGCCACTCAATACACTCATAGTTAAATTCTCACCTACTGAGTAAGACACTCTGCCATGGATAAAGTAAGACATAGTCAGTTTGAAAGTGTGTTGGCAAGGACCTTTAGTTCCGTCCCATTTTTAACAGAGCACATCCATGTGATTTCTGGAGGTACTATCAGAGAGCTGCACAATGTTGTGCCTTGGAGAGATGCTGTGGTACCTCTGAGCAAGCTCAGAAACAAGAAAAAATACTTTGGGTAGAGCTAATGTTTCTGGCACACCATTTCCAGCATGTAGATTAGCTTCTCAGACACTCCCAGCTTCTCTGCTGCCAGCCTCAAGCAGTGCCCCAAGTTAACCCTAAGGGGGAACCTCCCTGCTTAGGAATCTGTGTCCACCAGCATCAGAGCTGCTCCTGTAGTATTCCTGTGCTGTGAGGAAACAGATCTACCCCAAATCCAAGACCACCATCAATGAGAGCCTTGCTGTGTGCACCCTGTCTCATCCTACCACTTCCCATCTCTTAAATGGCAATGGTGATGCTCCAGAAAGGCAATTCCTTACAATAGTGCGATACTGTGGTAGCGAAGTGGGATCCTCATCTAACTGAGGTCTCTCAGGACAATTATGATCAGTTATCATTGGTGATAAAATAACACCAACCATAGATAAATATCTGAAATACTCAGCTGAGAGCACAGTTTGACAGCACTAGTAATCATACGAAATTTGTTAGTTTTTATTAGTAGTATCAGTGTGACAAAATAATTATTCATGATGCTCCTTAACAAAGGGCATGTTAACTGCTTGAGTGTTACCAGTGATGATGACAGATAATGCACACCAATAATTACAACAACAGTGCCATAACTTCTGCATTTCTCTGAATTCTTGATAGGTAACTGACAACTTTATAAAGCTGAAATACGTTCACTAAGTGTCACTACGTGATTCCCTTTACTACTGCCTAATAGAGTTACTACAGCCCTTAGACTTGGGGCACAATCATGGACTAGCAGATACTTCTGAAGGGGGTCCATTCTGAGGAATTTGACCCATCTTACAAAACACTGCCGAGGTTTGTTCCTGTGCTGGAACAGAGAGCCAGTGTGCTTGGGAGCCAAGCCAAAGCACTAATTCTGCCCAGTTGCCAATGTATTCTGGGAAATGTCTGCCCACAAGCTAAACTTCGGCTTGTTTCTCTTCATCATAACCGATGCCTCAGCAGAAACCCTGGCCCGTCCTTCTCTGCTGCCCTTAATACTGTGCAAAAATCAGTGATACATCCACAATACAGCAAGATGCGATACAAATTTCCCATATGAGTTATAGTTGGTTGTAACAACTTTCTTCTATCCCAAATAAAAGAGCATAAGAACCAGCAAACAGCTCCTGTTACCTGCGTATCCTGTTTCCAGCAGCAACTAGTAATAAATGCCTGGCACAGGGAACAGAGCACAAGGCAAGTGTTTCTCCCCCTCATATACCTTTTCCATGTCACTCATATGCCTCTGTCAGGCCCTCCCATATTTCTCTTTTTCAAGCTGCACTGTTTAATCTGTTTCCACCTGGAGGCCATTCATAGCTCTTGATCACCTTTGCTGCCTTTCTCTGATCCTCTTCTAGGGAGAAGAGAACTGCACCCAGCAGTCAAAATGTGGGCGAATCATGGGCTGAAACATTGGGATAATGATGCTGTGTAGTCTGCTTTCTATTCCCTTTTTAATACTTTGTACTTGCTATCTGCTTTTCCGATAACTGTTGATCCTGGTATTTTCAGAGAACTACTCATAATAACTCTATCTCTCCCGAGCAGTGGCACTTTTGTCAGAGCTCATGATTTTGTACATAAACACAGGATTGTTTCTTTTAACCATGTCTGTCACTCTGTATTTATAGACATTCACCATTTCATACAGTCATTCAGTTTTCAGAAACCTTTTTTACACTTTTTGCAGCTGGCTTTTGGTTTTACACTGAGTAATTTGCATTATGAGCACACTTTGTTACTCACCCCTTTTTCTAAATCCATGTGTCTGTTGCCTCAAAGGTCCTGGCCTTAATCCCAATGATAAAAGTCCTTCATTAAGAACCTGACCATTATCCCCAGTTTCTTTCCTAACTTGATCCAACTTTCTCTGTTAGCCCATTGATAGTCTGAACTTTGTTAGATAAAAATCTCCAAGTCTCCTTATTTACATAACAGAACTGAAAGGAAGTGGAAGTTCATCTTAAGTACGATGAGGAGCAGAAAACAGGTATCTGCTAAAACAGACCCCAAATCCACCCATGTTGGCACTGCCAAATTACATTCTTGGCTGTACTTTCTGTAACCAACCAGCAGACCACTTCCAAAAACAAGGATAAAACCTAAGGACCCCAGTATTCTACATTCTGGCATTTAGAGATACCAAAACAATCCTAAATGTAAGCTAAAGCATCTGGAAGTCTGTTCTAACCTATGCCAGCTAGAATGGTCATGCAGGGGCTGCTGTCTCTGACCAAGACGCTCCTTGCATGACTCTGTGCCCACAAAGCAGTGGAAAGTATAAATCTGTTTATGCTGGCTTTCTGGCTACTTGGTGATGCCTGTACCTGAAAAATCTCAGTTGCCCTTTGAGGACAAATGTCCATAGCTTTCATAGCATTGGAGTGACACATTTACTAATCTCTGTCCTCATCTTTTACCTTGGAAGCCAACATGTGAGGTGCTGACACAATGGACACAATCCCAATGTTTGTATCTTGGAGAGAAATAAAGCTACCACAATTGGATTATTACTTTAAGATCTGGATTATTACCTTAAGGTTCCCTACTATCACAGGCATGTTTTGAGAAGTGGGAAAAATATAAGGATCATCAAGAAATACCTGCCATCATGACCTCTCCTGCAGTCTTCTGGGGACCAAACCAAGAATCATAGAATCATAGAATCGGTTAGGTTGGAAAAGACCTTTAAGATCATCTAGTCCAACCATTGACCTTACTCTACCAGGTCTGCCACTAAACCATGTCTCCAAGCACCACATCTGCATGACTTTTAAACACTTCTAGGGATGGTAACTCAGCCACCTCCCTGCACAGCCTATTCCAATGTTTGATAACTCTTTCAGTGAAAAATTTTTTCCTAATGTCCAGCCTAAACCTCCCCTGGCGCAACTTGAACCCATTTCCTCTTGTCCTATAGCTAGTGACTTGGGAGAAGAGATCAGCTCCCATATCACTACAACCTCCTTTCAGGTAGTTGTAGAGAGCAAGAAGGTCTCCCTTCAACCTTCTCTTCTCCAGACTAAACAATCCCAATTCCTTCAGCCGCTCCTCATAGGACACGTTCTCCAGACCCCTCACCAGCTTTGATGCCTACAGCTGGTATCTCTGCAGGGAAGTCATGGACTGGAGACTGAGCCAGGGCCAATTCCATAATCTCTGAAAATGTAATGATTGATATGGGCTTTTTTTCTCCCAAGATATGTCAGGCTGGAGCATCATTACATTAAAAGGAAGAGCTGAAAAAAAGAGAGTACAGATTTGTAGGAGATAAGGAAAGCTACTGCCTCCTGGAGAAATAATCTTTCCAAGAAAGCATTCAGTGGCAGTAATACAAGGGGAAACTTCCTGATTTGCTTTCTAAGATCTCCTCAAGCTTTTCCTTAGTAGACAGAGGTCTATTTTTCGATGCCATCACAAGACCAAACAGCATTGTTTTACCGAAGGCCGAGGTCAACCTGACAGACAGCTGTTCCAGAGACACCCAACATAGAAGTCTGCATGACCATTGGGCCTTTCTGTTCATTGTCAGCCAGCTCGTTCAGGAAGATTTGCTAAATGGCTCTACCAAACTCTGTAACCAGCAATGTGAGCCATCAGAACTATATTTTTCCTCTTCCGTGGCTCTTCCTGGAGTTGTGTTATCCCTGGCTGATGTTTTGACTTGGCAAGGAACAAACTTTCTTTTCATTCCTTCTCTGATCTTTTGAGATTCCCATCAGTAATGCTGGGAGAGTGAAGCGTGAATCATATGGATCAGGGATGGAAAACTGGCTGAACATCCTCTGGAGAAGACAGAAGTCAGCTGACCCGTTGTACTCATCACTGCTTTCCACCTCCCACCTGACACCCTCTCCCTGGTTCTCTCTTGCTCCACTCTGTCGAGTTTTGAACATTTTGCACATTTAGACGGGAGAGGATTTGTCCAGTGGGATATTCCCTGAAAACTGGCCTTTGCTAAAATCCTCTGTGCAACAGCAGCACTCTGTCCCTTTTGTTATGACTCAGATGAGTAGGCCCAGTGACTCAGTGGTTTGGAGAGCTTAAATATCAAGGGACTATTGACAATAGCCTTCCCTAGCTTGAGTAAGGATTACAAATCTCAGTGCTTTGGGATTGAAAGAGTCCCTCAGCACCCGCCCAGCTCTTTAAGTTGTTTATACCCTCCCTCCTCCATATTGCAAAGGCATGACCAGGTGGTACTCAGATGAGAAACTGGAAATAAAACTTCCTTCTTTCCTGTGGCTGCTCAGGCATCACGCTGGGATCTTCAGCGAACAGAGTCAGCATGAAGAGATCAGTGTTATCCCACAGTTTCTGACCTCACAAGACCCAGAAGTGTTTTAGTGTTTCCTCAACCTGCACCTCCCCTGTCTCTTTCCTCCAAGAAAAGGAAATATAAGCACCTAAGATCATTGCCATATTTCTACTAAAATGCAGAGAACTCAATTGCCAGAAGGCCTCTGGACTAGCTGGCGATGGAAGTTTGAAAGCTGCAGGTGAGAGCAGTGTGCCCTTGTCTCCATGCCAGGTCCTCCCTCCTGTCCACCACAATGAATGCACCTGGCAGCATTAGGTGGCATGGCGCTAGCAAAATAGACATTTCCAGGAGCTGGAACAGTCTGAAAAGCACGTAATGGAAGATGGAGAAACTGAGCAAAAAGAAAGGAGAGAGGTCGCTAAATGAATGAGAGCAAAAAAAATCATAAAGCATTATTATTGATTTGCCTGAGTGTGCCTTTCTGTATACACTGATACGCTGTTGATACATCCAGGCAGGAAGAAAAGATTATTTAAACTGAATGCAATTTTTACATATGTAAGTAATTTTATTTGTGCACATTTTTGTTCCACTTTCTAGGGGAAGGAAAATGTGATGTACTGTGAGTGCCTAAAAACTTCATCTTGACATTTATCTCATTTGTTGAAAACAGATCCCTCTGAATTGATTCAATAAAAACTTCAAGTGCCAAGTTTCCTGCTTGGAGCAATTGTTTGAAACAGTGAATGAAGGTATTTCAGTACCCTTCCCCCTTTTTTTGTTCCAACCCCACAAAACCATCATTTTTTTTACTTCCCAATGTTCACTCTTCATTATTTCTTAAAAATGTTCAAGTTTGACAATGACATTGTGGCTACTTTTTGCTTTGTCCTAAGTCCTGTAAATTCCTTCTCCTGCCAAATCAATAAGCAACCAAGTGAAGATGGGAAAGAATTAATACCAAACTTTGTTGGAGGTACATAGGTTTTTGGCAGCAGACGTGTTCAAACACATTAAAAGTAAACAAAACATTTGCTTGTACATATTTGCAAAAAGCTATCAAGTTTTATGACAATAAGAAGGCAGCTGCTTAACTACTCCCCTGGCATTCCAGATAGGATTTCAGAGCACTAAGACTGCCTTACATGTCATTTGGCACATTTTGTAGAGGGACAGTGTACCTTATTTTTCAGCAGGAGGGAGAAGCAGCACTGCAGCACTGACAACAGCAATGTTGCTCATGGGCTCTGAGTACATGTAGAATTCTTGGAACAGCAGGATTTACAACCTCCCTTCTTCCTCTGGCTACTATTATTATTGGAGTTGTTATTAGTATTGTACTAATTTAATTTAATTACATTGGGTGTATTATTGCATTCTGACAAAGAAGTCCTCTGGTATTATTGTCTTCTATGGTGTTAAAGTCTTGGGACAAGCACAAAGAAAACTTTTCAGATATAAGGACTAAATTCAGGAAGCTTGGAGAGATTGAATTTCAGCAGTAGTTAAATTGCAGAAGACACAAGTTTGTCCTGCCTCCCCTTCCCAGTGATCCACTTCTCTCCTAATTGGAACAACCCCTAAGCTTCCCATGGTGCTGCTACCCAGAGCCCATGTGAAACTCACTGGTGGCAGGGATGGCATAAATGGTGTTATTCTCCCATCTTCGTGTTGTTGGGAAAAACCATGCAAAAGATGTCTCCTTGATTTTGAGAGCAGCTGGTAATGATGCTTCTAATAGCATGGATTCCCTCTAGAAGAGCAGGTCCATCTGCTCACACCAACGAGAGGAGTAGGTAAGCCCATGCCCGGAGGTGAGGTGCTTCATGAAGTGACCCCTCATAGATATATGATGCACCTACATTTCTGCTCTCTCCTTTCTCTGTTTGCATTCTCTCTCCCACCCTTTTCTTCTTTGTCCTTGACATCTTCTTTCTACTTCCCAGTCCCAAGATCCACCTAAGGATGTTGCCAGGGTCTCCTGCTGCTAGAGCAAGACCTATGGTTCCTGGTTCCCAAGGGCTTAACATTGGGCTTAAAGCCAGTGGGAGCATCTACTGGCACACGCCTGTTCCCATCCACTCTGACAGGAGCAGGATCATGCTGCACCTATCAATTTTTAAATGGGTTCCTGTAAGGCTCTGAGCCATATCTCAGGTAGCATATGAAAGTGGAGCCCCACAGCAATATACACTTGGATATGTTTGAACTCTGATGCTAAAGAAGGATGCTTGAGCCTATTATTTTTAATTCCTATCAATACGTGCTGTGAGGTATCATTTCTCCTCTTCCATGACAAACTGACACAGGTATCTTTGTTACTGTCAGTTCATCCAACTCCAGTTTACAGAGGACTTCTCTCATGACTGCTGCTCAAAGCATCTTATTCAGATGGGCTCCCATGTGTGTTGTGCTTGCTTTCTTTTTCTTTTTTAATCAGCTGGCATAGCCCCAGATATTTCCTGATAAATCATATCTAATGTCTGCCTTGTGGTTTTCTGATGTGAACAACAACAACAAGAAAATAAAAAATCAAAGTGGTAAAAAGCAATATTAAAAACACATTTGGTGCAATCACACACTGGGGGGAAATGAAGGAAGCACTAAGCTCTACCTACTTGTCTACAACCACCTTGAAAGTTTGAAAGTTACAGGGAAAACACAGTGGGTTGTAGAGAGAAGCAGTAATGAGAATCAGAGGATTAAATCAAAAAACAATTAACAGTTTTATTCTTGACATGCTGTTTCCTGCATTTGGTTTCATTTTATCTTTATCATTCAAGCATTTGCATAAGTGCTTAACTAAGGTGTTAGTAGCATTACTCAGTGAAGTTCAACATTTTGCTGGATTAGAGACACCCATTTATCAGTCCCCACTGATGACAATTATTGTTATTGTGGTTCCCGCTATTAAATGCTTTCCCTTACAAGGCTTCTGTGGGCTTATTTTTCTTCCCGCTTACATTTCTAGATTTTTAACCTTTTATTCTCCTTTATATCCACTCTTGCTGATTGTCCTACATCTTTCCATTTGACCTCTTTCTCTCTTCCCCTCCACACTCTCCTTCCCAGCCTTATGCAACCACAGACAGCGGTGGTGGCCGTGATTCAGCAGCTGCTCAGCCAACAAGGGTCAGACAACCATCCCACCAGGAGGAGAGTGGCAGCTTCAGCGCTCCGAGCTGCGGAGAAAGTGGGAGGTGGGATTCACGCCTAGCGAGTGGCTACTCATGGACGTTGAGTGTTAATTTAATCTTCCTTATCGTTTACTCACAGCTGCTTTCAACTCTGCTTCTCCTTCTGACAATGTCCAAACTTTCCAGCAGATGGCATCTCCCCCTAACTTCTACCTAAGCTCACCATGTGCCCAAAGACAGAGCCTGCAACCGCTTTCCTCTAAAATAACCAATTTTACAATCTATCTGTGCAGGAAACGTGCAGAAAGAAAGCACAAACAGGAATGAATCTGCATCGTTACACGTTCATTTCGCAGCTTGAGCTTGTATGTTTCTCTCAATGTTCAGGCAATTATGGGTTTTTCACCTCTGGAGAAGAACCAATATTTATTCACAGGTCAGCTCAAAAAAAGCAACCAAAGAGTGCAGATTATTTGCATCTATTACAACAGGAACTCTAAAATGGAGTATAATTTATTACTTAACCAGCCCAAATTAAAGCAACAATAAGAAGGGCAATGGGGCTGATGTACAAGACCTTCCCTTCTTAAGCAAGAGCTGTAGAGCTGGGGCAGTTGCAGCCCTCAGACAGATACTGCATGAACACATGCAGCAGGAGAACATTCCCTGGTGCCCCCTTATGTAGCTGCATACCGTCTTTTCATTTCACCTCTGAGGACGGTGTGAGCTTCAATGGGTGACACCCAAGAACTTTGTCCCAGTGGTTTGATAAGTTTAGACAGGCAGGATTTATATCAAGCTTTGACTAGCACAGCCACAGCAGCACTGTCAGCTCTGTACATCTGCAGATCCACCTCTAGATGCTCCTCAGAGCTCAATTCCTTTGTAGGTCATGAAAGAAACAGGGAGGGAGAAGGGACAGAAAGTTGGGGAGAGGAGGTTTGGAGGAGGATGGTGGGAGAAGCACTTAGGAAAAATGTGAAGGACATATTGATGGGATGCACTGAAGGAAAAATTTAGGACACTACCACTTCTTGGGACACCATGCTGGCTAAGTCCAACTCTATTCTATTTCCAGTTGGCATTGCTTCACTGACCAGTGAAAACCAGTATACTGGAGGAATAAAGATCTTTTCTTTTCAAACTTAGCTGTTATGGCTATCAAATGAACCAACAGAAATGATGCTACTGGGCTGGTGTGACCACATATAATTAACTACCATAACTCAACCATGAAATGCTTACAGAGAATTCTTCACGAACAGTCCAAAGTTTAAAAACATCCCTCCAGATAAAATCAAGCTATGCAATTATCTGAATATCAGGAATTTGCATCGATGCCCTACATACATAAAATGAGAGTATGTAGAGTAAATGAGCCACTATCTCAGGTCTAACTTTTGACAAGTCGGTCTCCCTGAATGCAATCTGCTGAGAATACCAGTGAGTCACGTTCATAATTGGATTTAAGAAGTACACAAAACAACAATCACGGAAATGATAGTAGACAAGAGGAGCTGTATCAAAGATATAATTTTTTTTTCAGCATTAAAGCTAAAAAAGCCTGCTCATAGGAAACGTGATTAGCACTGGCACGCTTCTCATATTTGTTACATTTATTATTGCTATGAAATTGCACCACTTGTGTGCACAATGCTGCAAAGACGATCTTAGAGTGCTTTCAGCCACAAGTTGACCTAAGGCTTTATAATCTGAAGCCTCCCTCTTGGAAAGGCAGACAAAGCCAAACCAGAAACCGAAGATGAAAAAAACCCCAACATTTAGTGCAAAACCCTATGTAAATAAAAACTGGATCTCTATAACATCTTTGCTGATACTCTGTTCACTCACGTTTCTAGATAATGAGTGAGATTTTATAAAAGCTGTCAGCCAGAGTCTGTTTCTGTTGCAATCACTGGCCATTTTTTCAGTTGGAGAGGCGCAGATAAACTGAAGTTGTATGTTTTTGAAACTACCACCCTGTCATTTAACTGGAGTGGTCATTTCCTTTAACATTTTGGACATGAATTCCATTCCCAAAGAGAGAGCAGCTCAACGGCAAGAGTTGCTCATGCAACACGTGCCAGTTTCAGAGCATCTCCAGTAGTTCATTTAAAGCGGCCATCTAAAATCCCCTGAATTTCTGGGGAAACTGTCTTGGTTGGGACTTTAAAACATAACCTAAATTATTATTTCAGTTATAACATAGCTTTTTCTCTTCCTTAAATGCCTTGTTTGAATTTTAGTGGCTCTCAAATTTCTGATTTGAAGCACGTAGTAAATGGGCAGGAGGATACACATTTGCTGGGCAGTTTTTCCCCCCCAAAGGCAGTTTGGTGCCTTAGGAAAAAGTCAGAAGGGAAGATTAGTGCACCACAGGACCCTTTTTGATCCCCTAGCAGCACAGCAGGAGGTGGTGACCTGGCGCCTCAGTCCCTGAGGGGAAGGCAGGCTGCAGCAGGGACCTTCGGGAAAGAGACACATCGGGGAGGTTTAACACAGACGGCTACATTTCACGAGACCCTGGGAAACAAGTGCAAATTTTAAACAGCTCTTGGTTTGGGTTATAATAACCGAGAAGAGTCTTGCCCTGGATTGGCACCAGGGTGAGCAGCTCATGCAGGAGACTTGGTAGCAGGAGTCTCCAAATCCCAGGGATGCCAAACACAAGCCAGGGGCTCAAGTGAGACAACAGCCACTGAGCAAGGGATGACAGTCATAGCCAAACTGAAGTCCTATCGGCTATTTATGCAAATCCATGGGGCCACAGGATGCTCTTGGTTCCTGACTGAGGGAACAACTGAAAGCAGGGTGATGCAGAGCCGTGTGGGGGTGTGTGTGTGCTGCAACCACCTGGCACACGCTCAGCATCTTCCCCTCCCAGAGACAGGCTTGGCAAGGTCTGGACTGCTCGGGGAGGAAGGTTCCCCCCAGAATGGCAGTCTCGTCTCTTTTCCCCAAGCACCAGCTAAAATCCAAAGACACAGGCTCGCCTTCACTCACAGATGCAGTGGAGACCATGAGGGATTTCAGTCTCGGAAAACTAAGATCCCCTTCTGCCTATTCACTAAGAGTACAGGCAGCTCTGAGAAATGCCTTTGTGCTGGGCTTGTAAGGGGCAGCCTTAATTATTCCCGTTCCTCTTAAATCGTCTCTTTGTGCTACGGGCTCAGTCGTGATGATTTTTCATTTGAGAGGATTGCATCACATCAGACACGGGGCCATAAATCCCCGAGAACGAGCAGACTAGTGACAGCACTGGCCTGTTTTACAGCAGGAAAGTGTAAAGTTTATTGTCATTTTTAGAAGTGAAATGATTTTAAAATGACATAATCTTAAAGAAAAAAAACAAAACAAAACACAACACAACTCACTAAAAGCAACACTGCAGAAAGTTAATGTCTTCCCCAAACAAAGCAACCAGGTTATGGGAAGGGGTGGGAGTGGGTGTGTTGGTGGAAGTGGCCAGAGATGAATGAAAACAGGAAAGGAGAGTAGCTCTGATGTGGCTTCGATGGCCTGAACACCTTAACCCTTTGCTGTCCCTTTCCAAAACTCATGTGGCTTTGGGCTGCCAGGCCTCAAAAGATGTTCTGACCAATAAGTGTTCTCCACCTATGGAAGGGATGGATGGGCTCAATCATGCCCCAAGGAGCTGCATACTGGGGCACATCCCTCTCAGGCTGTCCCTTCCCAGGGGACAGCCAGCCGTGGGCACAGGAGAGAACTGAGAGGCCCTGGGACCATGCTTTATTTTGACAAAACATTTGGAAAGGACATACTGAGATTTGGAGGAAGGGATAGCAAAGTGCAGCCCAAAGATCTGGCTTGTCATTGCGCCAGCGTGGTGTTCCAGGCGTGGATGGGGAGGCTCTTTCCCATGTGCTCTGCACTGGTCTTGTGCTGCTCCTCTGAGGCCAACAGTGCCCACCCCATGCTGAGAACTTCAAAAGCACCAGCCTCGGGTTTTCCATTCTGTTGTTGCCCAGCCATGCCGGATGGTAGCACCTCTGCTGTCATGTGGGGCTTGCTGAGCTACCAGAGTGGGGAAAGAAGCACCTCAAGGAAAGGCAGGGGACACAGAGTGAGAGGAACCAAGCCCTGCTCTGCATGCCCCAGTGTCACCTTTAGCGGGGAACTTCTGTCTTTGGCTGGAAAAGGATGCAAAGGCTCCCTTCTGCTCCTATAAAAGTTGTGCCTAATACTCAAAGCCCCTTTGTGATCACAACAGCAGAGCAAAGCAGGACTGAACACTTCCAAGCAGTGTGTTAGCAGGCAGAAAAGGCAGCCCTGGAGGACCATGCACGGGTCAGTCTGAATTAGCAGAGCAAGGCTAGGAGGTCTGTGGGGAGCCCTGCAGCCCAAAGTCTCCCAAGCAGTATTTGAAGCTCATGATGGTTATCACAAAGATGCCTGTAATCTGCATGTTGGGACAGATGGCGCTCGGGCACAGAAATATTTCCCAACCCTGTTCTCGGGGAGAGCCCATGCCGGTTGACTACATAACTCCACTGCGCTCCTGCAAATCAAGATTCTCGCTTGGTGCCATTACATCAGTTGGCAACACGTCCCAAAAGCCAGCTTTTCTTATATACCCAGCCTCCACTCCACAAGTGTTGGGTTGCATTTTCAATTCAAAAGGGCTTACGAACTCAGGTCCCTTCTCCGCGCCAGCCCCAGTGTCTCCAGAGGCTACGGCGTCTCGCAAGCCTAACAAAGGGCAGTGTATGTCTTCCCCAAAAAGCCTGACTTCCACACTCAGAACAAGTGTTTCAGTAAGTTACAAGGGACATTTCTGTTCAGACAAACGCATTTCTGCAGCCAGCTGCAAATCCATCTAACAGTAATGTTTCTATTTCAGTAGGCAAGTCTATTATGTCAGAAACCGTCTAGCCACAATCATTCAGAACACAAAAGCAATCGCATAATCCCCTTACTCTGTGCGAGATAAGCAAGGCTCCAATAAATGGAGCACTTCTTCTCCTGAGGATTTAATCCCCATTTGAGGGTTTTTTTATTGTCGTTATTATCCTTTCTAATCACCTAGGAGTAAGCAAGGATTTCAAATGAAAACTGCCCCTCAAGATTTCCATCTTTATATACATGTACATGTATATAACAAATATGCATGCATGTATACACACACATACATATAATTTTGTGTATTCACTCATAAGATTCACAAGAACTTCTTTTATTCTGGTTCCACAAGCGGAATCCCTTTCCAGCAGAAATATGAAGTGCCGCAGCTCCGTGCCAGTGGTTTCAAGTTGCAGGCTTTAAGCTTTCTTTGACCTTTGTACAGAATTTTAATTCTTTCTTTTCTTCCTTGCATTTCTAGCTTGAGGGTGATGACGGAGACCTACTGACTCAAAGGGGTACCATCACCCCAAAAAGCAACTGAAAAGAATAAAAGTTGTGAGCTTCATAGGAATCATCACCCAGCAGGCAAGGTAAGTAATAAAACAAACTTTATGGAAAATAATTCATCAGATTTCTTTGTCTGTTTTGACAGTAAAAGGGAAGACCAGCTCTTTTTCTTAAGTAACAAGACATTTGCAACCAGGGAAAGACATCATGTCCCCAGTCCTGAACCAGGTCGTGGGCTTGAACAGCTTCTGTCCCTGTTGGGACTCTGTGTCCCACACTTAGTAGTGAGTTTCTGGACTGGGTTGTCCTGGCCGCAGGCCTGGGAGAAGGAAAAAGCAGCTTCATACCATTTCCTTTGGCCTGGAAGAACTGTTTTCAGGATAAGTAGCAGATTGCTACTTCAAATGAGGAGTGAGATAGAAGAATAAAAAGTCAGGAGATGAGAGAGTGAATCAAGTTTACAAGAAACTTCTTGGTCATGAATGATTAAGTGAAAAGATATTCCTCCCTATTGTAATGCCTCACAATTAACGCAGCATTTAAAGGATAATTAAGAGATTATATATATGTGAAATGGATCTTGCTGGGAATGTTTTGTCTTGGGCTCAGCCTTCAAAACCTGACGAAGTTTTGCTTATGCATACTCGGCTGGCAAGAAGACCCGGCTCCCTCATCACAGCAAAAGTATGAAAGAACAAAAGTTTATACCAAAAATGCATAACACTGAGAGCTGCAGGGTTCTGGGATCACTTCTGGGACTAAAAGCAGGCGTGCAAAATGAGGGTAAGCAAACCCAAGTCATTCAAGCTTTTCCCTGTAGCCTGGGGCACAGACAGATACCGGAGAGGCATGGCAATAGCAGGAAAGGACCCCACAAGAGCATCTGGTCAGGCAGACAGTAGCAAGGGATCAACTTGGTGCTTTTTAAGAAATTATCATCCCCTCAACTTGATGCCATCTCAACGCTGGTTTTAATGAAGTGATCTTATTTTGCACTGCAGATTCCCAGCGGAGATCCCGGACTGGTGCGGTTACTAAATACCAGCTGAGAGGTCAGGCTGAAGATGTAAAAGTGCTATTTCAAAATTGCAGCCTTGAAATTTGGCTGAAGAGCAAATAATTTAAAGCTGCTGAAGAGCAATCTTTGAAACTGTTCTGACTCGTTTTGTATAAGTAAAAAGTAATAGCAACTCTTTTGGGATAGCTAACAAAAAAGCTTTTGCAGCACTTTCCACCAAAGCAATATATGCGTGAGTTGTTCTGGTTATTATACACACACAAAATATCACAATGACATATCATAGTTTACAAATGCGTTTACAAATGTACAATTTTTAGCGCACAGGCTGCCATTTACTTTATTGTTGAGCGCACTGAGGACAACGTGCCTGTGATCTGGCTCACCTTTATCTGCTTTTACAATAGAAGAGTGAAATAACTTGCAATAATTACTTGTAGTTTTGTTGTCAACCAAAAAATTTTGATGGTAGTAGGATTATTCTTAGGAGTAAAATTAGGCAAGTGTATAAATACTAGCATGAAGGTATTATATCACAAGCTTCCAGCCTATGTGCACCGATCAGTGCACTGATTCAGTGATGTCAACGGAAGAGATGAGTGTCTTGCCAGATTTTGGGTTGCTACAAAAATAAAAGTGCTACTGACGTAGGAGTGAGGATGCACATTTTGAAAGGGTCAAGCATATTGTTTTCAAATCATCAGTGTTTTTTGGAGACATTGATATTTCAAAATTTTTTTTGTCAAGTGTTTTAATAGTTTTGGGGGCAGGTCTCTAGTCTAATTTAAATACTCAACACTGAAATGAGAAGAAGTAAGGGAAATTTTAAATTCTAGTTCTGATAGAAAGGAATTTATTCTTTATTTCTAGCGCATATTAAAGTTGCCTCCACATTTCATAAACATTAGGAGAGCTCAGACTTCCTGGATGTTTCATTTGCTTCAACGATAGAAATAAGTAAGTCATTCATTGAACCATGACTTTTAAAAGGTGGAGTTAGCATTAGATTTAAATTCAGAAAGCAAGAGGGTTTTTTTTTTCCTGTGCCAGAAATCTTTAATACAACTAAATAAATTGAATAAATACAATTAGAAAAAATATTTTATAGAACCAAAGTCATTGAAGTCACTGGAAGGGTTCCCATTGACTCCAGTGGTTCTGTAGGATAATACTGCAGATTTCAGTGCATTTAATTGAACGAATTAAAACCTTTCAGTTAAACTAAATTAAATAATTCACAAGGCAAATCCTACCCTTCAAAGGGACCTACCTAAAGAGTAGGAGATTTGCCTGGGGTTCACTTCTAACTGATTCTTCAAGGAGCTACTGGAAGCCTCTTCCCTCAAACCGTTAATTCAATGGATGCACAGCATGAGTCCTCCCATCCCTCCTCGGTCCACTGCCAGAGGTCTGGCATTAGCTGAGGAGAAACCACGAGACAATAATAGTGACAGGAAATGATAAATGCTTTTTGTCTCCATCCCTCTTTTGCCTCAAGGGCAAAACTTTTTATTGCAGCCTGGTGGTTTCACCTCTGCTATGTGCTGGCAGCATGCTTGAGAGCAACCTCTGTTGGAAGTGCTTCCTAGTGAATGTAAATAAGTGTACATAGCATGCACGTAAACAGCTCTGTAGACACTGGAGGGAAAATAGACTGCTGGCACCAGTTTCCATACACAAATACCAAACTTAGTGAAAGCTGAAATGATAGAGGTAGGAAAATGAGTGTAGGCATAAGGTTCACGCAAAATTGGCACCTACTAGCCCAGCTTATTACCCTGGTTAAATGGAATCTGTTTTGGTTAGCAAGAAACATAAGAGGCAGATCCAACAGTGTGAAACACATTGCCATAATCCCAGTTTAGCCAGCCTGTTTGGTGAAATTTTGTTTTCCAGCACTGGAAACAGACTGGAGTATTTGGCCCTTAGGCTGTTCATGCAGAGTCACAGCACAGGTAGGAGACGGAACAGGACTTTCTTGGCACGAACCTCCTCAGCTGACAAATCAACCAACCAGTTACTTTATCATTCACAAAATCATCTGTATCGCCCAAGTCCAGCTACGGAGATTTTCTTGGGGAGGGAGAAGAGGGCATCCTCCCACACCATCTAGTGATGCCTGGTGTGGTGAATGGACACCTGGTCTTGGGACAGTAAAACCCCCTGGTTTCTATATGGCCTCCTGTTGTGCCCCACTGCCCTCCCTTTCAGCTTTGCTTCTGCCCACTCAGGACTACATCTCTGTCCTCAAAAAGGGCATGGACTGGCTTAGAGTTTACTAAGGGTAGGACTTGTCCCACAGTTTTCTTTTTTAAGCAGTCTGTTGATCTATCTGTGTGGTTTTATACAGCCATGCTTTTGTGTAGTATCTGCAGTGAACATGGACACTCAGAGGGCTGGGCTCACATTTTCTTTCCATTGCAAAATCCTCATTTGTGTCTTCTAGCTGCCAGGACTGTGAATGCTACCTGAGGCCTGAAAGTCAGGCTGTGTTCTTCTAGCCTGTGCATCATCACAGCAATAAAAATGTAGTTAACTCTTCTGTTGGTGAACTGAGAGCCAGAGTATGAGCCACTCAGTACTCCCTTAGCTGTCAGTGCTATGTGTTGCTAATAAGAAGGGAAAAAAAGAGTACAAACTTGTTTCTGTTAGTGAAATAAGCAGATATGACTCATAATGCACACCAGGGACTGATCAGTTGAGTAAGAAGGTTATCTTTTTCATTCCTTTCTTTTCTGTCCATAACCAGTGATGCTTTGGCCTCAAAATGAGTATTGCAATAGCGCTACATATAGTCAAAAGCTTATTTTAGATGTTTTTCTCCAAAAACCTTAGAAGTTGGAAGGCAAATAGAAATTTAGACAAGACAGATATTAATTTTATTCTCCTGCTCCTTTATTTTACCTTTCTTCTTCCAATGCTTCCAACAGATCTGAGTCTAACTCGAAAGGATACAGTTGTTCCTCCTTCCAGGGGTGACTGTATTGGGTTTTGACAGAGACCTGCTGCCAAGGGCTGGAATCGAATTATGCTTCAACTTCAAGATTTCCATCAGCTGGGATCACCAAACTTTTCTAGCTGAAGAAATCAGCCAATAGTCCAAACCCCTCCCTGAAGGGACTTCAGTGAGGTCTAAACTGAGTGCTTAGGCAGCAGCAAGTAGTCTGTAGCTAACGCCTCTGTAGCAGTTGTCAGTTACATGAACCAATCATTCATCCACCCTTTCAAACTGTAGCTACTCAGCATCAAACCTGGGATGACAGCCACCAGCAGCTCTGGATCAGCTTTTCAAAATACCCCATTTTTGACTTTTGGCACCAATGCCTTTGGAAGAGGTGGATATGGCAGGTGCATGCTGACTGCTAAAATCAAGTTACGTGCATCTGAGAGACAGCTGTCAAGTGAAGAGCTCTAGAAAACCTGACCTCCAGCTTGCTTAAGCATCTTCATCAAAAAAATGTTCTGGCTGAGTTCTCATTTTTGCAACCTTTCAACATGCAATAGCTCTCATGTCTTGCTCCTTCCATCATTAGACATCTCTACAGAGCTGAGTCACACAGGACTCATCTGGTCTATTGGTCATGCGTCTGAGTCACATGGAGGGAGATGGCTCATAGCTGCAATCCAGGCCTGGAGATGGCACACAGCACCAACTTTGGCCATGGAGATGGCTCATAGCACCAACTCAGGCCACAGAGATGCCTCGCAGCACCAACTTAGGCCATGGTGTGGCCTCTGACCAGGCTGCTGGAGCAGGCAAGCACACAAGCACATAGCATGTTGCGTCCCCAGCAGCAGCACTTCCCCATGGCTTGGTTTCTGCCCCAGACCCTCTGGCCCACAGTGCATACAGCTCTTGAGGGATCACAAATCCATCCAAGAACCTTTGCCAGGCACGGGCTCTCCTGAGACGTGGCAGAGGCCACCACACTCCCCGAAATGGAGGCCTGCCTCCAGGGAGGCATGACACAGAAGCTTGTGAGGCTCGTGAGGCTGAACTGGGGCATCTCTATGATGCTGGTGAGATGCTGGAAGTGCCGAGACCCAGCTGCCTGTATCACTCCAGTGAGGGGTCCTGTAGTTCTGAGCTGGACTGGGTCCTAGGCAGGCATCTGGCAGCTCCATTGCATGGCCTCAGAAGCTGCTAAGCACTTCTGGAGATCTGGCTGCAGCCATGCACGCTGAGGGCTTCGGAAGACTAGCCACACTTTGGCTGAGTTGGACGTATGCTAAGATACCTTCAAATCCCTCTGTTGTGTAAATGAGACTTCACACAGGGGGTGATACAACCAGGTAATGCTGCAAAGCTCCTTCAGGACCCAGGCTTGTCCACACCAGGACATTTCCATCACAGCAGACATGCTGGCATAGCCCCCAGTGGAGGTGCACCGTATGCTGACAGGAGTCCTTCTGCTGGCAGCTTTACTGCTGCTGAGTGACATAGACTAAGCTGATAATAATGCTTGTCTGTCAGCATAGATGTGCCCACCCCAGTGCTTCAGTCAGTGCTGTGACCAGCAAGAAGGAGAAGGGATGGTGGTAAATACCCACTCCTGCAGCTGGCATTGCTGTGCTGGCCCCCGTGGAACTGGGGGTCAGGCCACTGTGTATCTGAATTTTGTGGGCCTGGGCTTTATTTACCCTGTAGCACATTTATATCACTCTGGGAGCATCAAGAACTTTAAGCTGAGGAATGACTGTGATTTCTACAACTAATTTAATGTCCTTGTACATGGCCACTGTGGCAGCATCGGTGAGGATCCAGCTGGGCACATTCCTGAGTCATGGCTTTATGTTGTGACACTAACAAGTTTTGATCGGGTTACAGCCAGTAACGAGACAAACAAGGACAAATTCTCATCCTCCCTCTCTGCTTATGATAAGGGAAATATGCCTTTTCTCCAGTAAAAAGTGGAATTTCCCACTAGCAGGTGAGGGTTTTTGTGTGTGAATATTTCACACAGCTTTACTAGCTGTCAACTGTACAAGCTAATCAAACTCACCTTCATAACAGAAATTATTTTTTAATTGCATGAAAGTTATACATTTGCATGATGAATGTTCAACCTGCTTTAGGTGTCCCTGCTCTGGCAGGGGGGTTGGACTAGATGATCTCCAGAGGTCCCTTCCAACCCCGGTGATTCTGTGATTCTGTGAATGAGGAATCATATTGCAAAAGAAACAGAACCTTCACAACATCATTTTAGATCTCATCCTGCTCCAGCATCTTTATTTCTCGTGTCTTCCATGAACCTAAGCTCTCCAATTTTCCCCCAAACGCATGGTCATTGGGCCTCAAATGGGACCTGGTGCAGCTCCAGCTGGCCTTCTGCCATCTACATCTATGGGAGCAGGAACAGCCCTGTTCATGACCATGTTTGAATGCAAGAGGTATAGTATAGTATAATTAGAAAAGATTAACATATCACTCAATCCTAAAGGGTCATATAATCATTTAGGACATGAGAACAGCGTCAGTTCCTGATTTAGGGGCCTCAGGTACAGATACGACATGCTAGCCGTAAAGTAGCAGAAAAAAATTCACAGTGCAATCTATCTTGCTTTCTGAACCAAAACTGTCAGTAGGTACACAATAAAACATCCACCAGAATATATGAAGTGAATGTTCACCAGACCACACTAGGGTCTGGCGCTTTGGCTGCGTTGCGGTTTCATTTCAGTTATTTGTAACAATACAGCCCAAAGGCCACCCCAACTGCTGTTACTGCAATACTGAACTGAGGGCAAAAAAGGATTTTTCCCATACCCTGCAAGCAAGGTAAGGATTGTTTTTTTTCCTCTCCAAAGACAATGTGGTCAGACGAATGTTTAGAAGAGCTACGCTTTTCTGGCAGATACACCCTTTCTCCTTCAGATCTCTTAAATCTATAGTTTTCAGTGTAAGATCAGATGCCTGGGAATCCACAGATTACTTCTGAGGGTCAAAAGGTAACTAAGCAAAGCAAGGTTTCTATTTGCTGTACTGGGTCTGCGGATTTCCTTGAAATACTGTGGGTTCACCAGCTGGAAGAAGTTGAAGAGCACCGTGCTGAGCAGCCTGTCGGAAAGCTAGAAGCTGGAGGAAAGTCACAGAAAAGAATTTCAGATTTTAAAATTTTTTCATCCCCGAGCAATATCTGCATCTCCAGGCTAAATGTTAGCAAAGGCATCTCTTCAGGATGTTCTTTTGCCATGAAATGGGCAAACAGAAATTTCCCTCATTCCTTACATCCAGTCCATAGAAACTGCTGGTGAATCATAAACAAAGTGGGTGGTAAAGAAAAGAAGACAGAAAGAGGAAAGAAGGAAATGTAATAGTCTGCATTGGATCTGTTATCCGTGAGTAATAAGGGCAGTTATGGAGGAAAAAATGTTTATCCCTTGCAATTGCTAAGTGTACCTTTCATCTTGATCACAAAACTTTGGTAATGAGATTATGCCATTTGGCTGTGAAAAATATCTTTTTAACTCTACAGTATCCTCTCCCCAAGGATTTGTGCAAACATTACCTCAAACATCAAACATGCATATTTTAATGAACTCTATTAGTCTGCCTTCTATTAAACTACAGTTCAAAACACCAATGTTAATGAGTTCTTCCCATTTCTGATAAAATAAAAATAGCTAGGAAAAAAATTACTTTTTGCTGACAGGGGGTTTGACATTATTGTGTTTAACAAGTCATGGAATCATAGAATAGAAGCCAAACAAAGCTAGCTTTATTTTTACGTTCATTTTTACTGTACAGCTTGGGGGGATGAAGCTCAGTGCTGCCATCAGCGAAGCCTTCCTGATTTTCCCCTGTAGGGACCGGTGGGTTTGCTGTGCGGTGCGGCCTCGTGGGTGCAGGTCGAGGTCTGCCCCGTGAGAGCAGCCTGTGAAGTCTAAGTGGGTTTCAGGGCAATTACTTTGGATTTGCACCCAGGCATAAAAGAGAGCGACACCCAAGCGCTGGAAGCAGCAAGCAGCGGTTCGGGGCGTATTTGCTGGGGTGCAAGGGCAGGGACACCAGGCAGTTCTGCCAGCCTCACCCCCTGCAACGCTTGCTGCATCGTCCGGCAAGCACCAAGCTGCTCCTCCATCCTTGCGAACAGGCTGCCAAAAATGCGCGATCTTCCCCGCTATCTGCTCCGACTGCTCACAGCGGCTTCCGTCGTTCCTTCCAAACTAGGATGCACTCCCAGGGGGGAGCTGAGGCATCTCATTTTTGGCAAAGAACTTCATTCCCATGAAAGTAAGCACAGCTTTTACACCACCGTTTAATAACATGGCAACATTCTCATGCATTAGACTCATTTCCTCGCTGCCCTGACTTGAGGAATAAATACTGCCGTAAAGCAAGCTTCCTGAAAGCGAAGCAGTTTCTCAAGCTTGCCTTCTCCTCTGAGACGATGTTTTAAAAAATGCTCAAGCATAGTTTTGTCCACACTGTTTAGTGTCATTGCAGACTCTGTACCCTTCCACGGTATACGCTAGACCATGTCAACCCGCTTATTTAGAGAGGAAAGTTTTCTGAAAAGCAACTTCAGTTTCTGTGAGCATGACTGAGGCTGCACGCACATTCACATGGCCTTGGCTGCAACAGAACTGGGTGTGAAAACGTGACCGGAGTCACACAACAGCGTAGCCGTAGGACAGAAGGCAGGGTGTGTGTGTGTGCAAAGTGTTGTCCTGGTCAAAGCTCATGGCCAACAGTGGAAAGAGCTCACATGGATAAAGATGAACCAAATTGCAAGAGTCTAACCTGGGTTTAAACTGCATCCACTGACCATAGTCAGAGCTGCAGTTTGAAAGCAGTCTGGGAAATACCAAGCTGAGGTGGTTATGGATGCCCAGGTCTAAATTTCTTCTCTACATGTGCCAGAATGGGATGGTTTGGGACCGAACTCTTGATGCTCATTGCTGGTTGCTTAAAAGACTGTACTCACAGCCTGGCTCCACAGCTGAGCTCCTGCCTCCCATACACCGCCCTGCTGGGGGATCCAACTCATCCACCTTCAGCTCCTCAGGAGCCTGGAGAGCCATGGGATAACACCCCGCCACCTCCACCGCCACCACGCATCACACCACCTCTCTCGGGGCACCTCCTGGGGGACAGAGTCGTTCATTCCCTGGAGGTCCCTGTCTCTCTCCGTTGACTGCTGAGGTAAGGGGGATGATGAGTGTAAGCGAGAAGCGTCATTTTTAGGTAAGTATAGTCCAGTGAGACAGCTGTGAACCTGAGTGATTAGTAGGTAAAATTCTTCCTCTAGGCCTTTTATATCATATTCCCTGAAATGCAGGAAGAGATCTTCACTTGTGGAGATGAAAAAGCAGTGCGTTAAGGTTCCTATAGCACCAGACCTTTCTGTCACCATTACACTGTATTAACAATTTTTAGTGATTTTTATATGTATGGCATATAAAATTAACAAACATAATTTATTACCCTCTCACACTGTAGCTGAATGTTTTACACAGAGGAGCTATTCATCACTCTCTAACTAGTGCAAACAAACAGGGTTCCACAGTGTTGATTGATGGATGTATCGGGTTTCTTTACTGCTGCTGCTCATATTGCTCTTGAATTAATAACTCGGAGTTCACTTTGCACATTGTTGTCTCTTTTTTTAAAGAGCATTTGGAACACCTACAGCCTGATTCTTATTACCACTAAGGCCCTGTTACACCAAAGTGGCCTGAATATGTAATTAAATTTTTCTTCTATTAAAGGCTCCTTTCTATGGTCGTAATGATATAAAGGGGATCTCAGCCTGAATAAGAATCAGACACAAAATTTTTGCTTAGGAACTTGCAATAGCAGGGAGGAGTAAACAAGTATCGCTGTCACTATTTCCACAGGTCACCCTAGTAATCGGCAGCAGTCTTTTGAACGTAATGTAAAAAGCAGGCATTAATATTATGGGGGCTTTACTCTCTGCTTGAAAAGGTTCCTGCAATAATTAGTTTAGAAATCAACTTTCCTTCATTTTTTGCAAGAAACTTTTGGAAGTGAGCAGGACTAGTACCCTGATACTATTGCTTTTGGCTTCTCCATGAAACGCCATTCCAGTTTGCATAAGTTATAAATGGCTGAAAATCACCATTTCCCTTCCATTGCTTGTGTTCCTCAGGACATTTCTGCCACCCTGTGAAAGCGGTCATTAAAATTGCCTTGAAGGCAGCAATGGGAGGAGCACATATGCCAGTAGAAAGTGCTGGGGGTGCTAAGCTCTTCTAGAGCTGCCATCTTTAAAAAAAACCCTTTCCAAGAGGATGGCTCACGACCATATCGCTGTGCCTGCTCTCACAGCTGAAAAGCATCAGTAGATCCACTTTCACAAGCCCTGGGGCTGCTGGGCCAGAATGGGCCAGGTCATCTGGAGACCAGTCAACAGGCAAAATACTGCTGCAATGAGGGGCTGGTAGGTTAGGTTAGGTAGGTAGGTTAGGAAGGTAGGTAGGTTAGGTAGGGTAGGCTAGTAGGTAGGTTAGGAAAACACGGCTAATCTGAACTCCCCCCAGACCAGGCACTGTTTCTGGCATTCTTTGTATTAATAACCTTTTCTGCTACGATCAAGTGGAGTTATTTCTGTGGCTCCAGACAGAAGTGTGCGTTACAGTGGTCAGAGTGATCAAGAGGAGATGTTCAGAGGTGGGCTGTAGAACAGAGCCACTATATGCTGGAACTATCTTCAATATATCTTCTGGCTTCTGCCATTTAGGGATTTTCTGAGTACAACTTTGCATCTACATCACAGTATTTGACTGACCTTGACAAATATTTCTGAATTTGCCCAGCCCCTAGTTCGTATCCATGCCCATTGTTGGTATCCACAAAGTTGTGCAGCAAAGATGCCTACAGAAAGTGTTCCCCCGTATTAGGTATACGACACCTTCCTCTTGCTTGTTTTGCTGCCTGACAATTTCATCAGGTGTCTACAACTTTCCTGCTAGGAGAAACAGTGATTAATTCTTCTCTATTCATCTTCCCCATGTCATTCATGATCTCTACCTGTATCTCCTCTCTCATACCTTCTCATTGTCTGAAAAGTCTCAGATTAATTATGAGGAAGCTGCTTCTTCCCTTCCATACATTGCCTGAGACGTATATGCAGATTGCAGGTGGTGTTTGCGATGCAAACACCTAGAGGTACAGTGGCTTTACCCCGTATGTGTGTGTGTATATATATACATATATATATATGTCTGTGTGTGCGTGTGTGCACTTCCCACTTCCACCACAGTGACTCCTACCATTCCCTTTGCCATTTTGAGCAAACTTGGGGAGGGTATTTCAGGTGAGTGCAGACTGCATTTCCTTCTCATTCACTGCAGGGCTTGCCCTGGGTTTCTCACAGGACCTCAGTAACTCTCTGAACTGATGGACAAGATGTGTAAATGGATATATATAAAGTCATTGAGATGCAAATTCAGAAGTCCTGGTGTGAAATCGATTTCTCCTGTGATCTACATTAGAAAGTGTAGATCTTACCTTGCATCTATTTGCCATTTTGTGAAGTGTTAAGATACTACTCTACCATACATGAGCTCATTTTGATCATACACAAGTATTGACACATATAGCCTCCCTCAGCATGGAATGTAAACCTCTGAATTTTTAAACTAGTTTAAACTATACATATTTAAATATTAATGAAATTAAATTCTGACCGCTTTGGTTGCTGAAGCCTCTAAATCTTTAAAAGGAAATTTTCTGAAAATAGTCACTGACATCTGTAGGAATCTTTGCCTATCTTAATTTTTCACTGGGGAGTGCTTGGTCAAAAAAATTTAATTTGAAAAATTTATAAAAACTGCAAAGTTTATGCTAATTCTGAAGCCAATCCTATTTTGGAGTCTCAAATTAAAGCCGTACTTATGCATCTAAATAGATGGCCTGTTTTCACAAGTACTGATCTACTTCATCTCTCCTTGACTCAGTCACTTGGTACAAAACACCTATGTAGATGCACCACATGCATTTCTAATGCTTTAACTTCACCAGCTGTGTTAGAAAAAAGTTTTGATCTCACCATCTCAATTTTTAACCTTTACAGAACAGTTAAGAGTTACTCACTTCACGGAAGCTTTATGGATGAATTAGTGTGTACAAAACAATTAGCATATATTACATAATTTCATTATTTCTGCTATCACTACTATCTCAGTGTTCCTACTGATATTTGTGCATGACCTTAACTTGGTTTAGTTTTTGCTTGTAGCATTTGCATGGCTAAAATAACACAAAATCTGGGCATTCTACAGCTTTTTTCTTCACTAACATCTATAGCATAATTCCAACTCCTGCATTGTTTTGTTGCCACAAAAAGACCAGAGATGAAAGAAAAATTTGGGAAAAGCACAATAAAGACTATCCCAAATATTTACCCTGGGGGACTCAAGAGACCAAGAGGCACCTTCAAAATGTCGTGCGAGAGGACACAGGGCGGCAGCCATTTGCTTGCTTCTTGCCCTGAGAGTAACACACTATGTTGTCCAGATCCATAGGCTCCAATGCAGATACCAAGACAAAGTTATCTAATTAGCAGCCTCACAATTGCCTCTGGGTTTTGTATGTTGTTTTTATCAGGCTTGGTTTTGCATAGTAGTCTCCTCTGTTTGAAAGACTATAATGAAGGTGATTAAAATGATTCATTAACATTGTGCCCGTTTGAGCAAACAGTCCAAACATTTCTATATTCCCTGGTATCAAGCGCAGTGATCTTCACACAAATGTCCAAAGGTCTCTTAGCCTCTTTAATTTTTTCCACAGCTTGACTTTAATTAATGATTCATGTGCAAATTTATATACAATTACTGTACCAACTGACTAGCTTTCAATTTGCTTTGGAGGGAGAAAGAGAGGGAAAATATCGTAACAACAGTAGACTGTATATTTAAGTGAATGCTACAATTAAATGTCTGTAAGTCTGTCTGGTGTCCCTAGCCATGCCATCTACTCCACTTTGCTTAGTGGTGGCCTACACAGCTCCCCACTTGGTTCCTTCAAAGAAAGGGCCACATGAGACGACAGCCAGAGGGCTATTTTGTATTTTGCTATGAAAGCAGAGGAGTAGAAAGGGATCCTATTTTTAAATTGAGTGCCTCACCATCACGTATCATCTAACATTTATTCTAAATTTTATCTTAAAAGCAGGCCACCAGGACTCTCCTTGGGAAAGTCAAACAATTTCTCCAATTGCAGGGAATGTGTTGCTAATTTCCAGCCTAAATTTACTTATGGCCAATTTCAAAGGTGGTTACTAGGTACACTGGTTGGAAAACTTGTCAGAAGAAAAACAGGGGTGGATATGTTAAAGCTATATGGTTTTTGGACTGACAGTCTCTAGATCTGCATAAATAATTTGGCTATGGACACATAAGCCCTATTCTGCAGCTTTAAAAAGCTCAGGCATGACAGATTGTATCTCCACAAACCAAATTTCATTAGTATTTTCAGGTGGTGAGTCCAACGCTCCAGAAAGCATTTCAGGAGAATTAAAAATCTGAAGTTTTTTTTTTTTTTTTAATGCAGTATATATATGGCTATGGAAAACCCTCTGAAGAAGTGCTTCAATGATTCCCAGGGCCCTGGAACTTGGCCCACAGAGAAGTGCTGCTTCTGAAAAAGGCCACCCTTAATAGCGCTTTGAATTCGAAACAAGATTTTGACAACGCAGCTGTACTTAGCCCATGAAGTAGATTTCATGTTTACCAGAGGCCTGTAATTTGTGGATGGTGAGTTATTTACTTCTTTTAAAAATAAAACTCAGCAGTGAAAACCCTACATGAAGAAGAGAAGATGCCAAAATCAAGGACTGTGGCATGTTCGGGTCTCCTGCATCGGGTGATGGATACTGCTGCTTTCTTGCTGTGTTCAGCAGCCCACGTGGCTGTGAGATGTTTCTCCAAGGTGTTTCAGCTCCCCAGAGTCGGTGCTGAAGAGGAACCAGGGCTGAGAAGGGACAGTCGCTGGGATGGAAGTATGAAAGGAGGGCTGCATGATTAAAAGTAATTATAGGTCTGAGAGGAAGACAGCAAAGGAAGACTTTGCACCCTCCTTGTGCCATTGCACAACCGGCCAAAACAGAAGAGGAATCTGGGTTTCAAGGACCTTTGGCTTTTTTTAAGAAAGCCTAGCCAAAGACAAAAAAAGACAGTCTGTATGCTATTGCTAGGAACATGTTAGTGAAACAAGTGAGCTGGTCATGCAAACAACTTGTTTGACAGAAAGCAAACAAAGTGGAGAAAGTCAGGCAAAGTACAACAGCTATGACTAGAAATGAGACACCCAGATTGTTTTGAATTTGCTCTGGTTCAGTCGACACAGCAGATAAACAGTTAATGCAGCCATTAAAGAACAAATGCAACAATCAAAAACCAACAGGAAAAGGCCATCACTTGCCATAATGTGAGCAAAACTACTGCACTGAACGTCCTCCCTGCTGGGATGTGGCAACACCAGATAAAAGCAAAAGGAAAAAAGAAATATTTTGGAAAAAAATACAGCCTGTCCCAAACCTGTTTCTTCCTGCTGGAAATTTTTGAAGTCCAGTTATTACTGTTTAGCCAGGTTTGTTCACAGGAAAAACAGAGGATGACGGAGCAGAAGAAAGGCTCAATTCTCAACTTGTGAAATGCTCATAAGACCCACTTCAGAGATTGTAGATCCCACGCGTAACAAGGTCCATGGACTCTGCTATAGGGAGAAAATGCTGGAGAGAGACAGGCAGGTTCATACTTGGCATGCTGCAGAAAGGGTTAAAAGTGGTCAGTTCATCACTCTTCTGTGTGGTGCCTTGGAAGTTTTCACAACACCAGATGTGCAGAAAAAAAAAGAAGAAAGAAAGAAAAGCGAACACCAGTAGACATCCTGGTGCCCTGGAAGCAGTTAAATTAACACCCAGCAGGGACAAATTTGCAGCTTTGGGAACAAGCTTAAAGTTAGTCTGTTTTCATTCCTGGAGCGAATTTGCAAGTGTATGACAGTGAAGTATAGCCTGGGAAGGAACAGGCAGCTTTGGATTAAGGATGGATAGCCAGAACTCATTCCCACCCTTCCTCCTCCCACTCTGTTTTGCACTTATGTTGTGAAGCTCCTGATACTTCTGCTAATTCCTATGTCTTCTCATGTCTTTTACCAGTTCCAGTAGGAAAAAAGCGCCATTCTTTTCTTTTTTTTTCCATGCTAGCTGAAACCAGACAAGACTGGAGTCGCCCCAGCAGAGCCTGCTTTAGCCGGGATTGCAGCTTACAGTCATTTGGAGAAATCTAGTTCTGCAATGGATAAAGTTGGATGCTCTTCTACCCAGAATCAAAGCACTAAATCCTTTAGTCATACATCACTCACTTGGAGCCAGGCTGTGGCCCGGCTTGCAGCCACTGCAAATTATAGAAAGGACTGGAAAAAGAAAAGACTGTGAGTACATCTAACCCATCTTCACAGAATTATGGAAAGCCCTCAGAGTCCCTCTCCCTCTCACAGGTTACAGAACAAACTGGCTCCACAGAAATACCATCTTCATCTTCACACCTTGGTTACTGTAAGTATTTTGGTATTAGTCAATCAGGGGGAACTTTTCAACAAAGGTGGGCTACACAGCTTCTTATGAAGGCCTGAGAGGACCATTCAGTCTCCATCATTCTTCCTCATGTGCATCTTCTGCAAGCCAGGAAGAAACTTCAAGCCCTGAAACAGGCTTCCTAGAGAGATGGTCGATGCCCCAAGCCTGTCAGTGTTTAAGAGGGATTTGGACAATGCTCTTAATAACATGCTTTAACTTGGTCAGTCCTGAACTGGTCAGGCAGTTGGACTAGATGTTCATTGTAGGTCCCTTCCAACTGAGATACTCTATTCTGTTCTGTTCTATTCTGATTCTGTTCTATTCTGTTCTGTTCTGTACATGTTGGTTATTCAATGGCTACACTTGTAGCCAGGGATGGTAGAAGAGCTGTAGGGTCCCCTGAAGGAAAAAACAGAGAATGGGAAGTATTATTTTTTTTCCAGTCGGACAAATATGCTGCTTGTTCTGTCTCCCTGACTGATGGAGGCTGGCAGGATGAAGAGCGCAGACTGAAACATGTAGTGTGTCCTTTCAGCTGGCAATTTGAAGGTCTCAGAGTAAGGCAGGTCTGGAAAGCTGCATTTCCTGCCCTGTCCTGAAGACCTCCTGCAGACGCTTTGGGAACTACTGGACAAGCAGTCCCTCATGCCCGGCATAGGATACAGAAGCAGTTAGTTTTTAAGTTAGTTTTAGTCTTCCACTCTCCTCTTTGCAAAGGCCATAGGTGCTTGTCCCCTGTGCATCAGTAGCTCCTGTTCTGTCCCATTTCTTCCCACACTATTTCTCACCCTTGGATCCTCTGCCCTCCTCTGCCTGCACCCACACTCACTCTCAGCTTCCTCCTCCTGAGCTCCCAATCCTTCTCCCTCATCCTCCCTTGCCCAAACCCAATTTGCACTCTGTATTACTGCTTTCCAGGTTTCTTCCTACCCTCAGATCCTCACCCTTCCTGCACTTTACTTCTTCATCACCTCCTCCCCAGTCTCTGTCCACCCCATCACATTTGTCCTACACTGGATCCAGCCCCACCTGGCTGTTTCTTTCCCTTGCACTAAACTTTCTGATCCCTGACTCTCTCCTGCCCTCAGTTTCTGTCCTTCCACACCCAGACTCCCTCTTGCAGTCAGTTGTCTACCTTCCACTCCCTCTCTGGCCACCCCCGTAGCTGAGCCTTTCCAGCACCAGCCACCTGAGTCGGGTTTAACAACCTGCTGCTGCTGGCAGGAGCAATCCCATCTCCACTTCTTGCCTCCAGCTATGTGCTCCTGACGCCTCCCTTGCACCAGTCTTGGTTTTGTCTGACCCCACAAGCTGGAGGAAGTCACTAAAAGAGCAGAAAACCAACACAGAGAGAAAAAGGATTGTTTTCTGCCAGTTTTGTGAGAGCTCAGACAAGTGCCAGAGCTGGTGCCAGAGGAAGGAGTGGACACAGGGGTGGGGTGGGGGAGGACTCCTCGCTCCTTTCTGAAGCTCCTAGCCTTTAGATCAGCTCTGCCATCCTGTGAAACATGATTGGCCCAATCAATGTGGTGTGAGGCTACCCTCAAGACCCCACTCCTTTGCCACGCACAAAGTGGCAAGCAGAATCTCAGGCACAGCCGGGGCATGGCCAGCCATGCACAGGTGTCTCAAAGGCCCCTTGGAAAGTTGGCAAGCCACTGGGTGAACCTCGATGGGCTGGCTGCCATCAATCTATAGGTACAGAGGGAAAAAGAGGTACCAAACGTTGTTTTAAGTGCTCCAGAGGTCTCCTCTGGGGGACTGTGCAGGCTGTGAAGGCTCAGAGCTGTGGATGCTGGGCCTACAGAGAAGACTCTTAGACCAAAGGCAGAGGGCGGTCAGGGCAAGATGAGCATGGGGGGAGTGATAGGTTCAGGCACTATCCTGGGACACAAGGATAGTGTCTCTGAGATTGACACTGAGTCTAGTTCAACTCCAGACTGTCAGAGGATTTCTCTGCGATGGTAATGTGTTACTTATGTCCTAATCCAACAACTCCAGTGGATTGATTGTAATAGCTTTGGATGAGATCTTCTTCTCTCTTTCCCAAAATATATACTAATATATAAAATATACAGTAACATTTCCTTCCTCTCAAGGTTTGGCTGGCTTGCTTATTTAGATTATAAACTCTTCAGGGCAAAAGCTGTCTCTTACACTGTGTGTGTACATTACCAGAAACAGGCATGAAGCAAATGAAGCAGGCAGATGGTTCTGGATTAGTTCTGTTGGAGCATCTGGCTGATTTTCTGGATCATCATCACATACAAATGGTAAATTCACCCGTGAAAACTCACATTAAAGGAACATTACTAGTTTTGTTGCTGTCTTAATGACAGTCATCTGTGGCCTGGGGCAGGTCTCCACCATAAAAACACCAGCAGTAAAAGTGGCTGAGTGGAGGAACAAATATTTGCCATTAAAATATTCCTTCATTTTGAACCCCTAGAGAGACAAATTACTGGGCCTGGGTCTTGAGGACTTCAGGGAATTAAAATAATAGGGAGACTTTAGGGAGAGAAATGGGAGCTGGGGCTTGTTAAAATTTTTTTGTTCCTTGACTTCTTGAGGTATTCATAAATTGCCTACAAACAAGCAAAAACTTACAGGAAAGGGTTTTTCACCATGCCAGCTCCAAATGGCTGTGGAATTATATTGTTTTTCCAGGCTGCCTTTCCAAAATCCCTGCAGGAAGTTGACTCAGGGCTTGACTCTGGCCTCAGATGCACACACAGCAATAGCAGAAATCTTCACTTCAACCAGGTAAAAAGCCCTTACAGATATCCCAGCTTTACTGATGAGATCACAGGTCAAGACAGAGTAAATCACTTAGTAGCAGATAACATCCTTGGCCCCCTTCCTCCCAGTCAGCATTGCATCTTCACAGTTCCTTATCCCAGTCTTGTCCCGTAACACCTCCTTTCCAGTTAACCTAATAAGCTCAAACTCATGTCTTGTCTTTGGTGATGGTTCCCTACCCTACCTCACCACTCCAGGCCTGTGAACTGTAAACTCAACCACCAACACTGCGGATCTTCTCACTTGCCCCTTCTTCCTTGCAGCCATCATCATTTTCTCCTACACATGCACCAGGCACCTTGGCTGTCCCTCTGCTTCCCCACCCTAGTCCATGTCTTCAAGGTGGCAGTGGAGTAAAATCAGAGGACTGAAGCAGCTAGCACCCTTACTATGCTTCCTGTCTCCAACAGCATTTTTTTCCCCACAGCCAAGACAACTGACTGGCTCATGAAGTGCCTCCTGGATCACAGCAGTCCTCAAATCAACATCTCTGGACATGCAGGTGGGTAGAAACTGGTATCCTTCAAATTCCTTCTGTAAAACTCATCTTTTCCTTGATTCTTAGAGAAGGGGGCAGGGGCCATTTTTAATCCGAGTTTATACAGTTTTTCACAGAATTACATTTTGCCTTATCAGTGGACCTCTAAGGCACTTTCACAATGCTAATAAATAATAAATAAGACTTCAAGTGTGCTGACATTAGCAAAGAACTCATCCAGGCAAGTGCAATGATGTTTTTTATTGGTATCTTCAAGGAAGTACCTTCAAAAAGCAGTCCAAATGAGACAACAGGGACTATCTCAGCTACGTCTCAAATCCCCAAACCCAGAAGCATTTGACTTAAGTGGCTAATATTCTACAATTCTACCAGTGTAAATACTTTATGCAAAGAGCTCAAGAAACCTTATGGAACTGGCAGTGTCTCTAAGCCTTTGAATCACGTCCTCAGGGACTGACTGTCCACGGTGTGATTGTCTATATATTTCATTCAGCAAACTGAGTATGAATAGTATAAGGCACTACCAAGACAACTGTCCACCATGCCAATACAGGAACTTATGACATTTTCTCTCTGGTTTCGTGTTCATAAATAAGCTATGACCTTGCAATCGATGATGGTTCTTGGGACATACTCAGTTTTTTATCCAGAATATTTAATTCAGAAGCCCTTGCATGAAGGAATGCGACCAAAATGGAGCTATCAAGAAAAGGTCCCATCCAAATATTATTTTTATAGCGAGCATTGAAAGAAAGGTCACATTGTTATTTTCTTACACTATGGAACAGTTTCTATTATTGCAGATTCTAAAAGCCTGGAATCGTTGTTATTTATGATCTAAGTCAAATTTAAGTCCTGGTTTGTACCAATTACCACAAGCCACTCTAGGTTTTCTCTCTTCATTTCACAAATATTTGCAAAATAATTCCTTCACACTTGAAAACAGGGAGGTTGCCTCACCAAAATGTGCTCTTCTTTTCTTCTTTAGTGGTAAACACAAAGGTCTAGGAAAATATTGTTTTGATATGAATCATCCAAAGAAGCCACATTTTCTTTGAGAAATTTCACAGGCTAAATTAGAGGCATAAGTTATCACTCAGCAATGAACGATACCAAGAGTTTTTCTATCTGCACTTTCAAAAAAGCCATTAGATCTTTTGCTCCTGGTGCTCCTTCCTTGCACAGCACTCTAACAATCTGACAGCTTAACATACACTTCTTATTAAATCCGTATGGTGCCCATGCCTTAAAAAAAAAGGGAGAAGGCCACATCCTGCTGCTTACTATGCTGCTGTAAGTCCAATTATGCTTTCCTGAAAAGAAATGAAATTACTCTGGGTTTACACTGGAGAAAATGAGAGGAGAATCTGTCCCAGCATCTCCACAGAGCTGCCAGGTTAGTTGAAATACCATCTCTATCCCTTGGAGATATTAAAGAGCGATGCATATGTATCAGTTAAGCACTGATTTTATGGGCATTTGAAGGGCTGGTGTAACGGAGGGGGCCTGCAAGGGGGGTTCACCTCAGCATCTGGAGCTCCTCTGAGCGCAAGTTACTCACTAGTGGCACATCCCTTGGTCTAGTGCTGCTCCGTGGGCTCTCCCCAGCCAAATGCAGCCATGCTGTGTCCCTGGGTCATGGAGCCACTGGCCACATGCTGCAAAATACAAAGCCTTGCTGTGGGAGAGCATGAGGTAAGAGGCACATATGGGATACTCACGCTTGGAACAGGTACCAGAGAAGGGATTGTTCAATATTCGGTAGGAAGGGAGACTAGTTGGATTTAAAAGGAGCCTGTTAAGGCCTGGTGAAGAAAATAATCTAAGGCATGCTCCAATTAGGGCAAGTAGGGGCAAAAAAAAAAAAGCCCCAAACTGCAACTAATCACACTACATTCCTGGGTTCTTGAAAAAAAAAAAAAAAAGAGAAAAGAAAAAAAGGAGAAGATGATCCCATCCTCAAAGCAATTATAAAGGAACAAGGACTAACAAGACCTTGAGCTTGGCACAATGATACACTGTTGTGGGTTGTAACTCCAGAGACAACACTGATGCTTCCAGAGCCTTAAAAATAAGGACCACTGGATGTTCGTGTAAAGTGGAGGCTGAAGCTCTCATGATCCCTTGTGTTATCATTGCCCCCAAAGCCGAGACTAAAAGTAGGCACATGCCCACACGTAGCAGATAGAGTGGCCTTGCTCCATTAGGGCTCCTGTTCTCATGAGCTCAGCCTTCTTTTCTCCCCTTCCTTGAGTGAATGAATTTGAATGAAAAAATTTGGAGAAGTCAGCTTGAAACTCTTGAGTTTAATTTGGCTTTAGGTCAAAACCAGAAGGGGATGAATAATATTTTATTTAGTAGATACAATCTTTTTTTTTTTTTCCTTTTTTTTTTTTTTGACTTCTCCTTGACAGAAGATTGATGGATCTTATTGAACAAGTCTTGTGGCCTATCAAAAATTTAAAAAATATGTGCAGAATTTCTTAAACTAGTTACAAATGCCTTTTTTTTTTTTTTTTCTTTAAAACCCTGAAGTCTTAATTCAGAAGCATCTTTCATTGACTGGACTATGTTTCTTCACAAGAAGAAAGTTAGACTTCAAACTTCTACCTAAGCCCAGTTACAGATTTTCCCCACATCAGCCCGGGTTCTGTACAGGTACTGCAAACCTGAATAAATCTGTGCAGAGTCTGGAGCTTCTAATTGTTCCCTAAACCAAGACAGTGTTGAATTTCTACGAAGTTTTTCATGACTGTGCGTTATGTTGCATCCTTATAGACAATGAGAAGGTGAATCTTTCCCACAACAATGGAGAATAAACAGAGACACAAACAAAACCTTCATTCAGATCAACCTTCCAGGAAACCAACATGATTTCCACCATTTTTATGACTTTCCCCTAGAGGCAAAAGACAACTAATTAGCAAATCCCACTACAAGTCCGCTCTGATTTGACAAAAAGTGAATGTGACAAGCAGAGAAATTATAAGACTTACATTTCCAGTTAGCAAGCTTGGGCTTATAAAGTCAAGTTCAAATGCTTTTTTTGGATCTTAAAGCTTGCAGAGTAAAAATACAGAGGATGAGCTGGTTCAGCTACAAATGTGAATTTATAGTGTCCCAGTCAGTGTCACAGCAGCTCTTTATGAATGTGCACTCACATTTCCAGCTACAAAGCATTCCAGCCAGTACTGAGATGGTCCTTACAGTCCACAATTATAATGATCTGAGGATGAGTTGAATGATACCAACAGAATCAAACCTTGATTCCTCATGAAGAAATAGGGCATGAGTAAAATAAATATTAATCATGAAGTTAATTAGTAAATGCTGGTAATTAATCATGCATTACTGTTACTGATGTGTAGGAATCCTCAGAGGTGGGAGATGATCCTCCAGGAAAGAAGACTGTGCAGCCTAAATAAGGTGATGTCCCCATTGCTAAAATCAGCAGAGTTGACCCACGAGGTTGCTTTGACCTTTGTTATCTTTATTGGAAGATAATACTAGCGGTGTCTCCTCCTACTCTGATTTAATATTCAGACTGGACCTATGGAGCAAGCAAGCCTTGACCAATGGGTTGGTGGACCCTTACAGGTTTGCAGGCAGGTGCTAAAGGAGTCCACAGAACTCATAAATATTGCCAGGTGAACGGTTATGTTCAAACCTTTCCAAAACTCTGCAACTTACAGACCACTTGTATTTCTAAGTATAATTCCAGCAGCTACAGAATACTCTACAGAGAGAGACCTACCTGATTTTCTGAACTTCAGCAGAACTTTGGAACAACTACTAAGGATCTCAAAAAAACCCCAGTCATCTCTCTAGAGCATAGAAAAAAACAGCATTCCTGCTGCAAAAGCTCTGTAATCTGTGCCTATAAAGCTTCTAAGCTTCTCAGCTCTGCTGTGGGTCAGGTAGCCATGTCCTGCAGACATAACTGTGGGAAGTGGTCAGATGACAAGAAACTTAGGAAAGCTACTTGCAGAAGTCTGTGATGATAGGCAAAACTCCTTCTTTGGTGTAATATCTGAAGTTTGGCACTCAGCAAAGTTCATTTAGGGCAAGTTCCCTAAGTCAAAAGATCTTGTGGCTGCACAGGTGAGAGATCCCACTACGCTTACAATAAATCTTGCAAGTACTACTATGGCCATGTTGCCAAGTACCATCTTGTTGGCTTGCCTCCCTGAGCAGCAGCCCAGAAGGACACAGAGCAAGGAGCTAACATTGCCTCAAGCAGAGTTGCTCTCAGTGTTCTTATTCCTTTCCAGAATGTGAACTTGCTTTTTTTTTTTTTTTTTTTTTCAGAAAAATAGTAGTGTTTGCAAAAGTCCTGCTTGTCTCCCCTGTGCTGACAGATTGCTGGAAGCTTCATCATGGCTGAATGAAGGAACTGTTAAAATTCATCTGCCTGCCAGTCTATTAAGAGAATGGGGAAACGCGCCTAAGAAGAGAGCAGACAGTGGCCCAAGAAGGAGAGGAACAGCCAGCAGAGACCTCCCGTAAAGCAGCAAAGCTGGGATTGCTTCCTGTTGCTGCTTGTTCTCCAGTATCTTCCAACAAAGCAACGTCTTCCCACCAAAGATGCCTAAGTGTTTCACCTGGTACCTCTTGCTAAGGGATTTTCTGTGGGAGAAAGTCATGGTTACTTGGCCAAGGAATTTGAAAGAGTTAAAAGGAGAAAGGTGTCCATGCATATATTTACTTTACTATTTTTAAAACACCAGACTGTTCACCCAAACAGTTTGGCAAAGAAGCTCCAGCTTTTCTGGGACTTTATGGAAGACTTAGTCTTTCACTTTTCAGTAGTATCTTATAGCTGTTTTTCACATCCACACATGATCTATATTGCCATTCCATTCCCTCAGAGATGTTGAACCCAAGTCCCACCAAAACTCCCCAGAGTGGCTTAAACCTCCCAAGGTCAAATACGTTTTACTTGTTGTCGTGGTTTTGCACCTGGTTTCCAGTTTTTGGGGTACAGTGAGGTTACAAATTCCAACTTTGATTGGCAGGTCTGAAACTTGGGATCCTGGTGCACAGTGACTTGGCATAGCATAACTGAGCTATAATAACCCATCGTGTCAGAGCCCTGCCTCATGATAACACAGTGGGAGCTGGCCATGTGATATATACTTGTAGACGTATCTGTGGCAACCTTCACCTTCATATCTAAGCATGTGTTTTATCCACAGAATATTCCCAGAAGTGTGATGGGTGTTTGTAAAGCTCACAGATAATTCTTAATTTTCCTTTGCCAAACAGATAACAAATGTCCAAACAGTACTTTTGTCATGTCAGTCAAAAGAAATCTAAACCCAGAATTTTCTTACCCTGCCTCCCTGAGGAAAACGATGGCATAAAAATGAACGTTGTAAAATATATTACCTAAGATAACATAGGAATTCATTAAAATTTTGCCATTCAAAGAGCTTAAATTTTTGTAAGCCAGAAAACTTAGAGAAGGGTCCAAAATAAGCTTGCATCTGCCCTACTATCTCACCTTCCTGACAAGTATCTACATAATATGTATCAGTGATATATTCACTCCATTGCAGTAAGAAAAAACTGTTATGAACATGTCTTTCTTGAATTTCTTATAAATGTGCATCCATGATATACCTGAATAGGTGCTAAATGTGCCATCACCAGCTCTGCTGAAGTATGTGCTGAGATGGTCATTATCTGCCACCAGTATACACCTCCTGGAGGAATGAGGGCAGGCTGGAAAAGCCTTTTTACTACTCAGACCAGAATGATTTTGTAACAAATAAGGAGGGATTTGCCTTACCTGTCTATGCTGCTGAGAGACTGGATACTGCAAACCTGAGATTTGCTGGCTTTGCTGCATTTTCTGAAGCATCATTTTTTGCTGCATTGCTAGGGGTACATTAGGTGGTCTTTGAAGAGACTGGTTCGAGAGAGGCTGAGCAGGTTGTGGCTGTGGCTGTTGTTGCTGCTGTTGCTGTGGCTGTTGCACAGGGGCTGAACCCTGTGCCTGCTGCGTGTAGTGCAGAAGGGCAGGCTTGTTTTGGGAACCCAAAACTGAAGGCATCTGCTGGTTTGTTTGCTCTGAGTTAAAGTGAAACAAAGGCTTTGTGTTGCTGTGATGCTGCTCTAGTGGTGGCTGAGCACTGTTGATAAAGTTTCTGTTGAGGTCCTGAGGCTTCTGTTGCATGATTATGTCCATGGGATTGCTCTGGGGAGTGTTTGGTTTATAAACATAGTTGTTCATCCCTTTCGACTGGTTTCCATTCACGGGTACCCCAAGCATTGTTGAGCTTTGTGGGCTGAACTGCTGCTGGCGAAAAGAAGGACTGGGGATTTTCTCTTGCACAAAGGGTCCAGGGGAAGGTCCTGATGGAGACAAGGTGGACCAGCTGGCTGTCTGGTTCTGCTGCTGCTGTTGCTGCTGAATCAAGGCATGCTGCTGCCGGTTGGCTGCGATCTGTTTGAGCTGCTGTGCATGAGACACCTCCTGCCAGTTAGGCAATGGCCGACTGGACGCAGAAGAAACCTGCGATACCTGTGTTTGACTCTGAGGGACTGAAGGGATGGGTGAAGAGGTGGACATGGCAGCAGTGGCCATGGTGAAGGCTGGACCTGTAGAAGAAGGCCTCATCTGTGGGGAGCCCACAGGAGCCTGATTCATGCCTGGTGCATATTCACTCTTTATCACCATCTTATCCATCTGCAGAGATCTCACAGGGCCCCTCTGGCTTTGCTGCCCAAGATCAATGTTGAATGGCTCATCTTGTTTTATCGTGGCATTTATCATATTCTCTAGCTCAAGATCACTCATTGGTGGCACTGATATGTTAGTCAGTTCATTAAATAGTTCCTGAAGCTCCAGATCCATCATTTGTTCCCATGAGTCTTCCCCATATCTGTTAGGGAACATGTTCTCATGGGATGTCTGGCCATCTAAGTGTTTGCTGCAGGACATTGTTTCTCCTGGTTCTTTCTTTACCTCTTTCAAAGTCATATTAAACATGCCATTCCCACTAGCATGTGTATTGTTTGCTAGGCTGCTGGCCTTTCTTTGTGATCCTTGCCCCACAGACATAGTTCCTGACATTGACTGGCTTTGGCAATTGTTAACATGTTGTCCACCTTGTCCCACTGAGATATTATCACCCACTCTTATCCTCTTAATGTCAAGGAAAGAGCTCTCCGAAACACCATTGGGCCTCTTGTTGTTGACAGGTGACAGATTTACCACCAACTTTCTTTTTAAGGAGCCTTGGAGCTGAAAGAAGCAGAGACAAAAAAACCAGTCATTAGGTGACAGCAAAGAAACAATCTGTAGAACGATCTTGCAAGTCAACGGGCAAGTAAGCATTACTTAGTACAGAAAGCTATTCTGGGCTTTCTCAGTCAATGAAACTAGACAGAACTGTAGGAAAATACATTGTAAGTGAGACATCTCCCTGCCATCACCCCCCCTGTCCTTGTAGCCATGAGCACTTTTTGGGCACTTTTTGGGCACTACTGCCCCCACAGACCCCTCTTCCCTCACGGGTGGGAGTGGAGGGAAGCGGCCAGAACTATAGCTGGCAAAGGCTAGGACGTATTTGCTGCAGATTTGCTCCCATCTAACCGTGCCACACAGATCTAAAGTATTTTCAGATGGCAGAGACTAATGCAGTCATGAAATCTGCGCTTCTGCCTAGCCAGTGCTGCAGGATTTCACTCTCATGATTTTGGTATATGATCCAAAAGACCATTTTTGACTGCTGTAGAGTACAAAGGTCCTAGGAGACATTCTAATGGCACACATGAGATCCAGGCATCCCAATCTCACTTACGTTTATACTGGCCAGAGATGTGTATAATTAAAGATGTTAGAAGTTAACTTGTTCAAAACTGAAAATGAAGCCACTGGAACCATGTCAGGTTACATCAGCCAAGGGTCTGGTCCATAATGTACTGCCGGATTATTTTCCAGAGAAGTATATTAATACGTTAAGACCTAATTGTTTGTGTCCTGAAACATCTGCTATAAAACACACAGTCCACGCAACACTGCTCTGAGAACTTTATTTCTTTCCTTGAATATTTACAGCGATACTTTCACCTGCTCACAAGCCCTGTGGGCCTACCCAAGGAAAAAGAGGTTCATGGCCCTGTCCACTTGATGTACGCTCATCTGCCATGGTTGTACACACAAATTCCTACCCTGCACACACAAAACAAAGGTGTAGTCCCATGAACTGAAAAGTTCAGACTTGGTGCAGATACCCTCACGTAGGGTTGCTTTGAATTAAGTGTGCAACCTGCTGTAGGTGTCCCTGCTCTGGCAGGGGGGTTAGACTAGATGATCTCCAGAGGTCCCTTCCAACCCCTGTGATTCTGTGATTCTGTGAATTTCAAAAGCACGGTTCATAAAAGAATAGATCACTTTTAAAGAAGCACACCCATCATATCTTTAGCTCTGTGCATTAAAGACGCGCACACTGAGCACTAGACACAGTGACCATGCAGGCAGCCAGCCCTCGCTCAGTCGGCACCCGCGCTGTCTCTGTTTCAGCTGTGAGCAATGTCAGGAACCTCCGCAGGGAAACACGGCTCATCTTCTGCCTTTCTGTACCTGGGCAGAAGTGCACCAGCCTTAGAGGCAACAGGACAATGTCAACTGACAAATACCAGTGTTTACCAGTGAGAAAACGGTGCTCGTACAAACTGTGACAGCCTGGGAGCCTGTGATGGGCAGAGGGAACACTGAGAACTCTTAATTTTCCAGTTAAGTGAGGAAGGATGATTTATGAGATCTTCAGATCACTTTATTTGTATCATGCTGTTCCATGTACTGAAGTCCATGGACACCTAATACTCTGCTGTGGCCCCTGTTCCCCTCAACTTCAGGCCCATCTATAGATAAGAGGTCTTCCCAGATAACTCCAGGTATGAACACTTTTATTCTGGAGTGAATACCAGTCAGTTGCTTGGGAAGAACTCAACTGACAAATATATATTTCCTCCATACCCACCTACCCTTCCATTGCATCAGCAGGTCACTGAGTTTACCCCTTAAAAATAAAGCTTGTAATTTCTCTCTCTGACACTGAAAATCTCATCTCATATCTCAAGTTGAGTTTCCAGCATAGCTTTTGAATCACAGATTAATGTTTTCATTTCATAAGGACAGACGTGTTGGTGCCTGTTTGTACAAGTCCACAGACCTTGTACCTTCAAAAGTATCTAATTGTCATTAGGTGGACCCCAGGGGGGAAGTTTTGGGTGGTCACTTGTAAAAAGCACAGATTGCCTTTGGTTAGCGTGTTCCTTCTGACACATGAGTCACTGTACTTTCCTTTGCAAAAAAAAAACACGGTAAGCTGCACTTCCTTTTACCATCATCTTTGCTGTCAGTGTGTTTATTAGAAATCATTCTTGCGCCCCCAAATTCATCTTCCTGGGAAATGGGGAAGTCCCCAGGTCATCAGAATACATGACTTGGCAGCACATTTTGCTTTCAGATGTGCTGCTGACAGAAAGGCTGAACAGATAATGAATAATATATCCTCTGCATACGTATATACTTTATGGGGTTAATATGCCTTTCTGAGTTAATTTTGCTTTTGCTTGACATTTTGAAGCAGAGGGAGCTGTTTAAAATGTCTTTGCATTTTCAGAGCACCTGTGCCACGCTTTCTGATACAATTAAAAACGCAGGTGTCGCACTGCACTGTGCGCAGTGGATGCTTTTCGTCTGCATTTGAACTAGCTGCTAGCAGATACGGGTGAGCTGTGAAGTGGTTTGCCCAGTGACACAGACAAGTCAGCAGCAAAGCCAGGGAGAACACCACGACCGCCAGACACGTCCCTTAACCAAGCGCTCCCTCCCTCGACGTGGCCTGGAGGACTGCTGGTTTCATGACATCTGCTCTGCTGAAGCACCCACCAAAACGGGCACTATGCATTTCTGAAGAAGAAGTAACAAATGCTGGCTTATTACATCTCCCAAAAACCTTGCAAGCACTGCCCTCTGAATGCTGACAACACCCTGGTCAGAAGATGTCCCCACCTTAAAGCAGTAACAGGAGCAAATGAGGCTGCAAAGGTGCAGGGGACTCTCGAGGGACTTCACTGGGGCTGCAGGAAAGGTCCTGACTTCACATCCCCCATGAGTTAGGGATGTGGAGGGCGAGGGCACGGGAAGGATGTGGCAGCCCACAGGGATGAAGCCCCTTCTCCCTTCTTGCACCGAGCTGTTCCCAATTATGTGTCAGGGCGGTTCGCCAGAGACCAGTCTGTGTTTGTCCAGTGAGACGAGCAGTGTCCATCACAAGCCTCTCTGTCTTGCTATTTCATACGAACTCTGCCTTCTACAGGGTACTGCTACCCCAGCATTACGCCTGTTTTGTTTTCAGAGGGGAAAGGCCAGCGTTTGATCACTCAAATCTTTGCAGTTTTCTAGCAAACACATTTTTCAACTACTGATTGAAAGCCAGTACTCAAGCCCTTTTTCCCAAGCAAAGCACAGGCTCTTCAGAGGGTAAAAAAAGAGCTTGCCAGATTTCAAGCTCCATCTCTTCCAATTTGCAAGCCGGGATTGATTTGGGTCAGTAAACGTAAAGCAAAAGTTCCTATAACACCCAGGCACATTCCTCAGATCAAGCGGGCTCGCGATTACACATCTCAAACTGCTTGAACTGTGTAATACTGAAAGGCTCTGTGATGGGAAATGAGTGACATGACAGTAGGCAGGAGAGGAGGAAGCCCTCCACGCACAGCTCCATCCCACAGGTAGGTGGGCAGCGACATCAAAGAGTACATGCATTTCCTGGCAGCCTGTGTTATTGTAAGACCTTTCACTGGGCAGGCTCTGGTGAGTCAGCACGCGTTCACGACACTTAGAGGGAGGGAGTGCTGGATGCATTGATTTTCTGAAGTTAACACTGCACCGGCTAAGCCTCTGGAAATCACGTCTGCAAGACAGCGCAGGGCTGTTACTGGCTAAACTGCTCAGGGGCATTACCAGCAGAGGGCAAAACTCTCGAGGTGACTTGGTCTAAATGACCCAGTGTGACACCGCGTCCTGTGCAGAGGAACAATTAATTTCTATTTAAAACTTATTCTGAGTCTTAAGAGGGATTTAAGAGAGACAGCTTCTTCTCTAATGCTCCCTGACACCAGGCCAAATCAGCAGGAGTTCCACCAAGCTAATAATTAGGGCTCATCAGAATCTGGTATCAAATCATTTCTCATTTGGCAAAAAAAAAGGGCTTTTGCTTCACCTTCTTTTGGTTGAATTTTTTTACTAAATGTAAACCTAGAGGATTTTGCTGAAAATTGATTTGTTTTTTTTCCCGGCTCAGAAGCTTTTCCAGAAACCGGAAACAACTTCTTTGGTGCAAAAGAACAATTTGTCAATGAGAAATTTTAGGGATAGTTTTCCCCCAGCTATCCATATTTAGTAGTATTTTTATGACATCTTTCAGCTGTTTCTGACATTACCCATGTGCATTCACCTTGTATTCCTTTCCACAAGGACTGTCCATTATGGCCAAGAAAAGAATTTGTGACAGCAGGAAATAACAAGGACTATCTGGTTTCACTTTCATTGAAAGTCTTATTTTTTGTGCATTTCATGCAGCTTCTTCAGTTGGACTTCTTTAGAATTTGCTTTTTACTTCATTTAACAATGTGTAGGACCACGGCGTTTGAGAGAAGTTCTGGGTTAACCATCCAGCAGCCTTGAGTCTCACAGCTCTCAGGACAAGTAAAACACAGCTTGTCCCTCTGACTTGCCCAAGTATCTCCACAGAGCCTGCAGATCTCCAAAAAAATTCATTTTCCGGTGCAACCCATCCTTGGCCTTGTACAGAGATGTGAGTAACATGCCTGACTGTCATCTCAAAATGTTTGTAGCCAGACACTTAAGACTGGACCAAAACACCAAAACGCTCCAAGCAAACTACAGAGAAAATATCAGATTGTGATAGTCTTAAGTCTCCACTAATCCTTATTAGCTGAAGATGTAAAAGGAAGGTCTCCTACCACCTTTGTTCTCCCATCTCTCACATTTTCCTACTAAGGTTTGCAGCTTTCTTAGTGTGTGTGGTGGAACAACAGGAACGAAAGTCGTAACGTTCTGCTAACTTAAACCCCAAGAGATTATCACAGTTTGTTTGCGAAGCAGGCAGCACGGCAGTGTTACCAATTCACGGGGAGTAATACTTCTGATGTTGAAAAAGCAGCTTTGGATTTTATGCTTTTCATATAGAAGCAGCAGACAAATCCACTTTAGAAGGTCCCTTTTGGACTTCCTAGACTTTCTCACAATATATGCTGACTGTGTCTGTGGCTGCACTGTAAAGAAAAATCCTTCATGTATCTGAGGAGGGGGAGGGGTAAAGGAATTAAATGAAAAATACAGAAAATATTCAAACAATGAAAGTGGCCAAAAA
>VYXH01011477.1:0-45418 GCA_013397275.1 Burhinus bistriatus | reverse complement strand
AAAAAAAAAAAAAGAAAGGAATTCATTCCAATGGAGGAAAACATGCTGAATGCTACTTTTTATTTATGCTGTGAAAGCACCTTTGCATCCCAGGGCTGCACCCAGTGAGCTACCCCTGGGATTTAGGGCCTGATCCTGAACGACAGCAGCTCTCTTTTTCAGAATAGTGGTTTGCAGTGTTTGGTGCCAGCCGCCTGCAGTGACACCTCCTGCGGTGTCCAGAGGTGAGCTAAGCTGAGAAGCATCCCTCTGGGCAGGATTTGGGGTTCACCAGTGCAGACTCTCCCCATTGCGGGCACCTCCCCGGCACCCCTCTCCTTGTTTTTTCACCCCTTTGAGCAGACACACTGGTCATAGCAACTCACGCCGTGGCCAGCTGCAGAGCCACTGAGGCACCCAGGGGCTGATACGAGGATGAGGAGGGGCCACTGCCCTCAGCTGCCACCTCCAGGGCCATCACAGGTCCTAATGCTGTGATCACATGTGCACCCTCACAGCCTGTTTCTGACTACACATGCACTTTTTAGGAACAGGCAAAAGGGCTCCCATTACCACCCTTTCTACACATCTCCTGAAATCTGGCATCTCTGGCCATGCCTGCTCTTCCCCCCACCTAGGCCAGCAGGTTCACCCTGACATGTCTCCTGAAGATCTCAATAGCGTGGTCTTCTTCTAAGCACCTATCCCCAGCCCCTCTGCTCTACACTTTCTCTGCACAGCAACAGAGTATTTATTTTTAATCTTTTGTCTTCATTTGCAACTTCTACCTGACATGGCTGAGAATGCAAGTGTGACAGTTGTCTTCAGAGAGATGTTAGCACTCCGAGTTCAGAAAGTCCAATCTGCTGGATGATGCTGATCTGGGAAACAACATTAATTTTTCATGCAGGACTGAGTGACAGAGCGGGGGCCCTGGGCAACCAGCACAATGGTGAGGAGAATCGAGAGCTGGTGTGTCCTCACAGCACCACACAGCACTGTGGTGGGGTTAAGGCGGTCCTGCCATGCTTGCAAAGAAATGTGCAAGAGTAGCAGATGCTGTTTTCCCCCTCCAGCCTGGTTTGCACAGGCTCAGCCCCAGGTGCCTCCTCTTCTTCATGCTCCTACATGCCACCTGCTCCCAGTGTGTCCACAGGAAGGGTACCAACCGCTCTCTCTGAGCAGTGAGGAGGAGGAGCAGGTGCCTTCAGCCCCACACTGCTGGTGAGCACGGCAGCTCGAGCCAGCACACCTCCACTCTGCCTCACTCCTCTCGCATTTAGCTAATCACTCCCAAGACTGCTCCACTAACCAGGAGCAAGGTTTGCTGCCATGAGGTTTTTGCTCTGCACATCCCAAACCTTCCCACCACCCATCCCTGTGTCTCTGATCACAAGTGTCTATCCAGGGCCTCTTGCACTGGTGTCCTAGTTCTGCTTGGTCCTTAGGCAGATGCACCACTGTCAATAATAATGCTGATTGAGAGGTAACGCAAGTTTTTCTCCCTGTTTACTGTAGTAAGTGCCACTAAAACTGAATTTATAGTAACAAATAAGGATGTTCCTTGGCTGACAAGTATCCACTTAATTTTCATTAGCTGGGAACAAGGCTGGAATAGTAATCAGTATGTTAGAAATTCCACAATTTACCTTAGCTTATGGAAAAATTACATATCTTGCCAACTGAACATACCAACCTAAAAAAGCATCCATATTATTCACAGTGTACTGCCTAGAAATATAACATCAGGGCTTTGGTCCAAGTTGCTGAAGCACAATAATTATATTTTCTATGCAGATTTTACATCTGATGGATTATAAAATATCATGTCTAGCCACAGTCTTTTAGAAGAATAGGAACACAGAGAAACAATAGCACTTTAACTAGGTCAAGATTGCTAATCAGAATGTAGCAGTCATTACTGTGTGCAAAACAAATAGGCATGAAAGATCTGTATTTCTTATCCTGCAAGCTGTGTATTTATCTTCTGGAGAATTCTTTTCTGTTCTTTCTCTTTCTTTGTTTGTTTTTTTAAGATCCTTTTCAACCATGAATAAATTAACAATCACTTTATGTGAAATCTACAGAAATTTATGTCAACGTTTATTACCATGAAATGTGGAACAAAGCATAATGCAACCTGAGCTTTGGGAAATGCGACTGCTTAACTGATCCTATCCTGATGAGAAGGAAATATCAAATGCATTATAAATGTTGACAGGATGATCAGGCATGTAAAAGAGGTCATCCAACACCACCCTCCACATTGTTTACCAGTTTCATAAGTCAGCTTAAAGTATTAAAAACACATACTGTCTTGCACAGGAAGCTCCTAATCCTTAAAAATGTGGCTGCTGTTATTTGATTTGCCTTTTAGAGATCAATAGCACTGCAGATTTCACCTAAGGAAAGACCGCTGAGAGCAGTCTGGTCCTGGTTTTCTGCCTAGTATCACTTCCAAACTGGCTATGTGAAAGCTTTGTAGCTTCATTAGAGCACATATCCATGTCCACACATGGGCTTTCATTACCTGCCTAAGCACCTATCTCTGCAACACTCTGTATCAAAAGTTCAGTCAATGGAGGAAGACAGCAGTCATCCATCCAGCCTTGGAAAATAAGGAAATATTTAGACTGTTTCTCTCTTCCTGCAAATCAATGCATCACACAGGGCACTCATGCCAACTGTTTGGCCTTGAGGTCTTCTGCAGGCAAAGTTACAGTTCACAGGAGATACAGTCATCATTTGTCATTTGGAAAAAAAAATATCCCTTCAGCACATTACCCAGTCGTGCTTCCAGCATCAGGCTCTATCAGCCAGCACAAGGAGGGCCTACTTGAATGAGAACTGCCTTCCGTCACTGCTTCAACTAAGACTCTTAATGAGCAACTGGCAAAATGGCTTCTTGTTAGGAGGAAGGAGTCCTGATCTTCTGCCAAAAACTTCAGTGGAGAAGTGATCTTTAGGACCAAACCCAGGCCTGTGGTAAGAGAACATCTCTAGCAAGGTGGCTGCACTCGCTTGCTTGATGGCTGGGCTTGACCTGTATTAGCATCATCTCCCTGATTCTCCCCATCGTGCACGTTCACCCCATTAAGAAGGACATAAAGTAAAAGCAGTACTTAATAGCCAGTTTCAAATCCTTCAGCTTAAACATGCCATGTCAGGACAGGCCAAGTCCACCCCACCAAAAGTTTCACCTATATGAGCAGAACAGGAAAAAACTTAGAGGAATTTGGAGACAAGCAACAATGATTTCAGAGCTTTGCAGATACCCCTGTGAAGACAGTGGACAATAGAAGGGACAAATAAAAGAGAAAATGATGAAAGTTTATATAATAAGATTCTAACAGATTAACTGCAGATCAAGAGGGCGTTTAGCAAACTTGAACAGCAGTAAATTCCATCCCAATGAAATGATAAACTTTTTCTTCCAATGTGGATAGAGTCTGAGGAACTACATGACAGATCCAGAGGTCAGCAAGATTTAAAGAGGGACTGGGCATTTGTTTGGAAACGGGAAGATGCTGACTTATAAAAGGTGATGATAAAATATTCAGAGGGGGATGTGAAATATTAAACATTAAGGTTCAAACCAGTCTGTGGTTCATGGGGACCGGCTACAGTTGTCAGTGGGCAGGGGAAGAAGAGGTAAGGCAGAGGAGTTTTTGCTGGCCTATCAAGGTGATAGTGTACCTTGCCCTGATATACTTGTCATTACTATTGATGAGATGCTGCAAGGGTTTAGAAGGGACACATGTCTGGCCATGTTTCACAATTCCTGTACTTCCAACACTTTAGAAGACTGGAAGAAAACTGTAAAAATGGAAATCTTTTGACTGGTATGTAAATATTTACTACTAATTGTACTCCTGAGTTTCAGTTTTAGCCTGAAAACACAGACAGAATGACAGAACAAGAATGAATAGTAAAAATAGGTCTGAGACAACGGAAGAACATTAGCAGGTTACAGGAACTCTGAATGCCTTATTGTCTTGGACTAGCACATGTTGCCATTCCGGTGCTTTTTCATTATTTGGTCTTTCTTTGAGTAGCATCTTGATGATATTTTATGAGAAGGTTGAAAGAATCCAAAGCCAAGAAAATGGCCAGAGTGGGTGAATGGAAAGGTTTGGAAACAAGCAACCACCCAGGAAGGAATGCTCCAGGAGCTGGAAAAGGTCAGTGTGGATAGAGGGGGCCAGGAGCAGTCTGGGGTAAGAAAAATGCACCTACAAGCTAAAAAAAGCCCCAACCATACAGGTGTTGAAAAGCTTACAAAATTATGCTAAAAAGGAATGTGAGAAATGACAAGCAGAGTGGAAAGGATGAGTGAAAGATATTTGCAGAAGTAGAGAAGTCAAATACATGGAGACATCTCTGGAGAAATTAAAAATAAGTTTTCTGGTTTTCTTTTTCTCTCTGATTAGCAAAGAGAATATTTGATAGCACAGAGCATCTAGCAAAAAGCTTTGCTTTGGCAAAAAGCTTTGCTTTGGCAAAAGAAGATGACATTGCAATAGGGTTCATGTGTCTCAAGAGCTGTTGATTCTGTCACTGACTAGGTAGGAAGAGTATGTGAAGATCAAATCTGGTGCAGGGAAGGGATAAAAAAGGGAAAGAAAATGTGAGAGCTGTGCCTTGATCTGTGTGTGGGAGAGGCTCAACAGCTGTGCCCTCAGCAACCCTCAGATGGACTGAGGAGAGGCTCAAGGAGACAGCACCAAGGCGGGCCTTGCAAACCTCCTCGGTGATGAGGTGACACAGTTTGCACACTGCAGCCTTTCAGCTGCTTTGTCCTGCCCCTCTGAGGCAAAGCCCTGCCGCTAAGCACACAGCGTGGTTTGTGGCTTGGAACGGCAATGCTGGTGACTAAGACCATCACTGCAATCCCCTGCTGTGGACGCTCATGTCTCTGCAGCCATCCAGTCTCCTAGGAGCCTTTGTACTGAATGCCTTTATTCCAACTGCAGCTTTCTTCAAGGGGATCGTTGGTCCTAGACTCACCACTGAGTCCCATGGAGACACAGTGGGATGCTAAGCAGCTGACGAAGATGCTCCTGGTAGTTCTGGACGTGAGCCAGTCCCCGCCAGCTATGCATTACATCTCCTGTGGTGGTAAACCATGAAGGGTCACCACAATACTCTCAGGTATTTTTGGCCACTATGATAGTTTTCAGTGAATGGAACAGAATTGGATTCGTTATACTTGATGCTTCCTATATGCCTTATTTCCTCTGTGCACCAATCACCTGTTGAGTGAATTCATGCAAATAGAAACAGCACTGAAAAATGAGCAGTTCTAGGCCTCTCAAAGATAATAGCCATTCTCAAAGTCATCTTTTCCTCCACAGCAGTCTTGAGCCTGTTTCTAGAGCCAATTGTGATCCCTGGCTTTGAAAATTCAAAACAAGAAAAACTCCCTGTTTGGCAATGACTGAGTGGAATAGCATCTCCCTCCTGACACAACACACTGTGATCAGGGAACACACTCCTGCAAGACTGGACACAGGTACCACAACCATCACAAGAAACAGTATTCCTTTGGCTACACAGTGAAAATGGCTCAGCCAAGGACTCTAAGATTCCCTCAACTACAACAGAGCTTTGTTGCGACAGTGTTGCATCAGTTCTGTAGCCTACACCTCGATGATACACCAGGTGTGGCCAGAAGCAGAACTGTTCAGCTACTATGCTGACTCAGATAAGGGAGTCCAGGCAGCAAGTCCCCACCAAGACTCATGCAGTGGAAACCCTCTGCAGTCATATAACTACAGAGCTGGGTCTCTAAAATTAAATCTCTGCAGACCACTAACACAGTAGAAAGAGAGTTCATTTGCTACTTGTCCATTCACCGTGTTATTCACAGAAAGAAAATAAAAGTATTGTGGCAAGAGCCTTAGTGGAGAGTTCTTTAGAAGACCTAAAGGATCATAAAATGATGTAGCTGTGAAGGGACCTCTGGACATCATGTGGTCCAAGCCCTGCTGAAAGCAGAGCTACCTTCAAAGTTATATCAGGATGCTCAGGACATTGTCCAGGCAAGTGTTGAATGCATCCAAGGATGAAGACTCCACAACCTCTCCAGGCCCCATTCCAGTGTTTGACAGCTCCCCTTTTTTTCCTTATGTCTAGTTAGCAATTTGTGTTCCTTGACTCTCATCCTTTAGCTGTTCACCTTCACCTCTAAGACAAACCTGATATGTAACTGGAAAACTTTGAATGTAGCGTGAATGGAGGAAATGTATAAATTTGACTTGTATCTAAGTCAATGATGAGAGGGGTGGAGGAGATGAAAGCCATAAATGACAATGCACTTGAGAAATGCCAGTCTCTGTTTCTATGCAGATTCCTTCAGGGAAAACATCAGATCAGTAGCTTTTAAATGACACAGCAAAGGGTTAACCACGCAAACTGATTCTACATTAGATGAAACCAAGTTGCTAAAAGATGCCTTTCCTTAAGCCTGATCTAAAGTCCATTGAGATATCCAAATGTTTAAATGGACTTTGCTGTACTTTGTCCCTCTCCTCTTGATTATAAAGTTCTATGACAAGGACTTTATCTCTGTATATTTTTCTGAAAAACACTCTTCATGCATTTAGACACTGTCAAACACATTAATAATGAGCCCTGTTTTCCAGCTAAATTCCAAAAGACACCAATGCACATTCAGCGCCTCTGAAAAGCAGACATCTATTTAGGTGTCAAAATAATGAAACCAAATATACTTTAGAAAATACTAGACTGGATAAAAAATAATCTTCCATTCTAATAACTAATGTGAAACCTCTCACCTTTACAGAACCAGTTAATGGTGACAGAAATCATTACAGTCGAAGGGCTGCACAGCAAACTGCTATATATGAAACTCTCGAGGTAGCAGACCAGTTGCTAGTAGACAAATGACCACATCGTTCTTGGTACTAATTAGTTCCTTTCACCCTTCATATGCTCCGCTTTCTTTCATAAGCCTTAGCTAGGAAGCTCTGGGTCAAATGTGCTCACCAACTTTCCACTCTCAGAAAGACTGACCAAAAACTCATCATTATCAAAGCACTTCAGTGAAACTTTGCTTGCTTATTACTTAGACTAGACTTGCTTTGGTAGATACATATTTATTCTCATTTATTATGTGAGAACATGCATTTTATAGCCTGTTAAAATATCTGCAAAAATTCAGAGATCTCTGTCTAGAAAAAAAGGCTTACTCCGCACAGAGAGTTCTGTCTGTGGAGGTCTGCACTTAGAAGAAGCCTTTGGAAAGGAAGGCCATGGAGTCTTGCTCGGGACATGGACCAAATCTGAGCACTCTCCAGGGCAGTTTTTTCTCTGGCAGGCACAGATGAGTTAAGTCAGGCACCTTTCACATGCACTTTAAAAAACAGAGGTGGCAAAGTATTTTGCCACGTTCCCCAAGTGGAATTCAAATTCCAGGGCCCCCATATATGCTGATATTTGTCTGCATTCATGTCCTTCTCTGTGAATCTGTGCTGAAGCGTGACGCAACAGCGAGGCAGACTTTCTGTTGCTGTAAACAGATGCAGCTACACTGACCGGTGTCAGTGTTTTATTAGGAACCAGCCCTGGAGCCCGAATTCTGGATTATGAACCACCATTTACTGGAAGTGAGGATTGCAGCAGGAACTTTTGTTGGATGTCTATTGCAACAGACTCCTCGCTTCTTTTTAAAGTGCCTCTAGTGTTGCAGGCTTTTACTAAGGGAACACAATGGAGCTGGCAGGAAAGCAACAGCTCTTCACCGCCTCAGAAGAGCAAAAAAAAACCCCAGCAGTCCTTCAGGATACAGCACTGCTAGGTAGCTGGGACAATGAATTAACAAGGGCTGACTTTTCCCTCCCTCTGTTTTCAAAGATAGTAAGTAACAAAATCTGGCAGGCTGAGAAGCCCCTGCTCCGAGGAGAGAGACAAAGAGGCAGGGCTGAAATTCGTCGTGTCAGTTTAAAAAGGCAGAGTTTTGCATTTACACAATATGCCCATTCTTGTTCTCCTTGACTCATGGAAAAATATTGAACATCGGACAAGAATGTAGGAATGTGTCTGGTGTCTGATCTCCACAAAAATCTAAACGCCGTTTGCATTCACGTAAGAAATAAAGAGCGGCTGTCCAGGCTCCCTTGATGTGTTAAGAAAATAACAGTAGTGATAGCAATATCATTATAATAACAGCAGTAATAAAATTTTTAAAACTGGCTGTGCAACTAGTACAAATAAAGCACGAACTCAGGCATTCTGAGCCCTTAATCCCAAACACAGCTCGGCAGAGCTTTCTAGACCATTTGCCTGTCACAAGCACCGCAAAGACTTCTCTCCACCAACTGCATCTGAAGCCACTGTTTGCTTTCCCGGACAGCAGAGGTTAAAGCTTTTTATTGCTTTTTTGACTTTAGATGCCATAATAGTTGCAGTGCCTATATTACCATCTATGGCAGACAGTCTGTGTGTCTGCCAGCTGTCAGGCAGCCTATTCATCTCCAGTTGCCTTTTGCCTACTTTCTGCAGCAGAAGAATTTCCCTCCACTTGATTTCATGTGTTGTTCCTGCCGACGTTTCTGCTGCTTGTTTTTCAATGCAGGCTGGTTTCGAGCCTGGGGGGGCATGGGACCCCGCAGCCCCGAAGAACCTGTGGCTCCTATGTTGAGTGCAACTCTCCAGCTGGCCACCTATGGTCCTGCATCTGAACAACATCATATAACTGGCCTTATGTGACTGGGGGTTACTGGATGAACCCAATTGTTGACTGGAGGAAGAGGCAAGCAATGGGGTCACCATGGCCTGCACTGATGGGCTACTCTAGGATCTCCCAAAACACCCTCCTCCTGCTTGTCCCACGGCAGAGCTGTGGAACCTGGCTACTCATCCTCTGCCTAAATCCCCCTCTTCTTTCCCCAGATCTTCTCATCCATCCAAGGCACGTGGCCTGTGTCTTGAGGATATTGGTACACATCACGTTCAGCCACTCCTGACCCAGGTGTTCCTAGAAGTCCCCTCAAGTACCTGTCAGCATCTTTAGGCAGTAGGATATCCCTAAAACATCCAATTTGGTGGTATTTTACCATTTTACCAAAGCCTGCTTAGCAAGTAGGGCTGTGCAGGAATATAGGGTGGGCAGGTCCCCAGGCCATAAATTCCAGACCCTATGATCACAGCTCTATGCTCTATCATCCTTTGCCTAAACAAATCATGCTCCCATTTAAGAGAGTTGCTGAAATCAAAAAAGGCAATGCTGATATCTGCTGGTTGCCTCCTTTTGCTCCCCGGTATGTTGGTGATCTGAAAACCTGCAGACCTACACATTTCCTGACCCATGACATGAGGTAGTGACTCACAGGAGGTGGAGGTAGGATGAACAGCTCTGCCAGACCCTCTGACAGGGGTAAACCAGATCATTCAGTTGCATGAAGCTTGTCAAATGGGTGTGTTTATTTTGATTTTTCTTAGGTGTGACCCAGCTCATGGCCTCCTTACCCAGGCTGTGAGAAGCCTCTTGAAATTTCACTTTAAATCCAAACCCAAAAGTATCATAATTCACAATTACCAAGTCCTGAGTCATGGGTCACTCTTCCTGTCATTACTGCTTTATGAAATTGCCTACAGAAAAGAAATGGCACCTTAAAATAACCTCCCTCACACACCTCAGTCAGGAAGCCCACAGCCAAAGGCATTCGCCCACCTCCCCGCTCCCCAAGGAGCCTGGGTCTAGAGCTCCTGAAGTCAACAGAAAGGCTCTTGTAGACATCACTGTGTCTTGGATCAGGCCCTAGTTACCCAAGAGAAGAGATGGGCTTTGCAGCCCATCCAGATGGTTAACAGGTTTAACATACAACCGCTGCCTTATTAAATCTACAGTAAATTAAATGAACGCTTAAGACACTCAACTGAAATTGCTATTGACTGTGGTAATTAAATCGAAATACCCAATTAACCACACCAGAATAGGAACGAATATATCATGGGGCACGGCTCTGTAGTGTCTGAGCCAATTAGATGTTGTCTATACCTTAATTTGGGCTGAAATAATTTTTAAAGGGAGTTTATGATTATTCAGAGATGTGTTTATATAGCATGTATATATATGTGTGCATACATATATATAGACACATATTATACTATTATATTTAAGTCTTCTGTCTGGGCTCTTAGTCTTACGTTGGCAGAGCCATACTTTTAATTCCAGGTCAGCCACCATCTTCCAAGATAAACTCACACATTATTAAAACATCTAAATCAGAAGGATTACAAATGTCCCACAGTGGATTTTCTTTTTTTGTTTTTCTTTATTAAGAACATTTACATGAAGGTGTCTGCAGTTTCAAAGCCATTTCAGACTGAGGCCAAGTGAATGCTTGGTAAAAAAAAAAAGAAAAAAGAAAAAAAGAAAGAGCCTTTTTTCCCTCTGTTTAGCCTGTGCTGTCAGGTCTCTGCCTGCTGCTCTAACCAAAGCAAAACTTTACCTTTAATTAAGGCATCTAAGCGCTAGGATTCTTAGGCTCTGAAGCTGTCTCCCTTTCCTCCCCCTCCTTTTTTCAATCAGGAGTGGAAACTTTATCTCACCTACAAAGGTACACTTTGCCCAAATGTTGATAGATTGCAGTGATAAACCTTCACTTCTTCACTCCAGGCGAGTCTCCTGGTGGAACGTGCTCCGTCATCCCCAGTGACAGAGCCCCCCCAGAGACGCGGTGGTTTCGGGGCGGCCTCAGATCAGAGAGGACCCAGGCATGGCCACTGCATCCTGCTCTCCCAGAGACAGTGTACGAAGCCCTGGCTCTGGTTTGGCCTTTGTTTGGAGGGGAATTTGCTCTCCACAAATCACGAAACTGCAGCCTTGTAATAGTAGCACTCAGAATGACAAAAGGCCAAATCGGGTTACAGTCACTCAACCCTACTGAGTTATTTGGGTAGTGGCAAGAGGAGTTATTTTTAATGACTTCACGTCCCAGCCTCATAGACAATAACCAGATAGTGTCTATACGCCTGCAAGCCTTAATCTTCAGCTCAGGATCGAGCAGCTCCTGACAAAACAAAGAGACAGGGTGGAAGATGTCTTCCAAATTTGGGGTTTTTTTAAGTAGGGATCACATTTCTTTCCATTTCCTCAGCTATCCTGCACGCCCTGGCATTGCCACTGATGTTGCCCCTGGCTTGCCCTGGGGTGGTGCCCAGGTCCCACTCCTGCCTCGCGCTCCTAATAGCTTCAGTGTCTTGATGCCCAGTGGACAAAGCTGCTGCAGGTGGCTCTCCTTGATGAAGCTGGACCCTGCGTCCCTGTGGGACCGTGTTCAGAGGGTCCAAACTGCTGTCCTCCACCCAGGCTACGGACCCGGGTAAGGCAGAGGTGACAATACCATGGTTCTGCAGTGTTGCGGAAGGGCCATACAGGTACCATTTCTGTAGGTCTTCTCTTTGCTGTGGTCATGCCTCCATTTTGGCCACTTCCATATGTTTTCTGGACCAAACTGATCTCTTCTTGTTCCTCTCCTCATAAGTGGAATTGCAGCCCCTGTGGCCCTCTGCCACTGCTTATGCTGGCAGAGACCAGTGGATATTGGCAGGCAAACTTGGATGAGATTCACACAGTGAGAGGGCAGGGAGGGAAGAAAGGGCACACTGTGGCCCTCAGTGCCTTCACTGGCCTCACAGAGAGCATGCCCATGGATAGAGGGAAAGGAGGCCACAGGTGGGTTGAGAAGTCTCCTTGCTGGTCAGGAGACTGGGCTGAGGCAGGTTTTGAAATGCTTGGATCTGAAAGATATCTTAGATCTTGGTAGGTATCCAGAAGACCTGTTCTTTCTCGGTGGAAGATGCTCAGCTGGCCCCAGAAGCTTTCTTCTATTCATCTGACAGCACTTCTGGATATATTCTTATGTGCACCCTACCTTGTGAAGGAGAGGTCATAGAGCCATGTACAAAACGTGCCAGAAGAGATGCCTCAGGCTTCAAAATGCATGGACAAGCTTGAGCAGCAGGGCAAAGCCACACTGCTTTGACTATCCCTCTTTCACCCTACTGCAGAGAGAGGCCGTTGACCAAGGTGGCCCACCATTATGTTTGTGAGACACTCAATTAAACCAGGTCCAACTGAAGTCAACAGAAAACTCCTATCGGGCCCCAAGGCCGGTCCTTGCTGCATTAGAGCCTAAAAGAAGAACCTGGCCCAGACTGCCTGGCTACTATTCAAAACAGCTCTTAGTTATAAAGAACAAATTGTAAGTTCTCATGTAATGTCCCTGGCAGATTCCAAACTTGTAAAAGAAAAGCCTGTAAACATCATTCCCACTCAGGAACTGTGCAGTGCTATTTTCTGACCCTGATGCACTTTGACATATCGCAGAACTGTGCAGGTTAAATCTCACCCTGCCGGTCCCAAATGACAAATTTCAAAAGGTTTCTCTCTTTTTCTTTCCCTCACTGCCTAATACAAAGAAATATCTCATTTCACTCACATGGATCTAAAATGATGGCATGCAAAAGGGAGATTACGAGCAAAAGCAGTTCATGAGCTCCAATTCTGCATTTACCTGCTGGGAAACTAGCAGTGAGGAGCGGGTCCCTGAGCCCCGGACCCCTCCGCCAAGCCCCGGGGGTGTGCGTCGGGGATTTGTTTACATGCTGGAGGAACAAAGTCATGTCACAGAAATTCTGCAAACGGCTTTGCTGAATTTTACTTTTGCATTTTCCAGCTCTTAGTTGAAAGGAAACACAGCTTTGCCGAACCTGAATTCTCGTCTGCTGGCGGATTATTTATTAAACAGCGATGGTAGGCTGAAGCTGTTTTCACTTAAGAACAGTTCGTTCAAAACCTAACGGAGAAGCAGAGTTGCCATAGTTACCTGAGCAAGCCCTTAGCACAGCACAGTTCCTTTCTACAACCCAAGAGTTTAGGTCAACTTGCAAGTTTGTCAGACAAAGCTTAATGATTTGCTATTTCATGGAAGTGAGTTGCATTTATCAAGCAAGAAGGTGGCGTGCAAACCACGGACAGGATTGCCCCCCACCTGTTTTTTTTTTGCTGGTCCAAGAAGCCCGTGGGGTTCACACCAGCTGGAAATCCTGCAGGGTATCTGGACAGCTGGGGAGGAGTTTGGAGTAAAAACACATTTAGATCTTGGCACTGGTTTCGGCCGTCCAATCCAGCCCATCATTAACAGCTTCTGTACAGCACTGCTCTTCCTCTAGGGGCTGTAAAAATGAACAAAACCTTTGTTCAACCTAAACTTCCTTTCCTTGTCTGCCATTCCTGCAGACTTTCCATTCTAGTGGTCCTATTGTTTCACTTGGAAATGTCAGAGAGCTGCACAGCATGCCCATTTTATAAGGAATATATTCCATTTTAAGAGGCCAAAATCATGCACTGTGTTGTTCCACGATTAATTTACTTGAAATTTGCTTGGGCTCACTATGGCTTGTCTGAAATGGCCTTCTTTCTTTCTTTCTTTCTTTTTTTTTTTTTCTTTTTTAGGCCCCCACATCTGTATTTAGATTGGTAGCTACTGCAGGCACTAGCTTTGCACCTGAACAAATAGGATTGCTGAGGACAAGATTAGCTCCTTTGTGCTGGCCAATTTGGACACTGGGCATCTTAATGAATGGGCATTTTGCTTTTGAACATCCCTTACTGGAAACGGCAAAAAAAGAGTAAATACCCTGATTGTATCATCTGCTAAGTGGGTCATTCCTACAAAGGGAACTGGAAAATCTGCCTTCCTACTCACAGTTTCCTTCAGTTCTCCTTGCTGTAGCACTGGAGGGAGCAAAAGGGAGAAGAATGTGCGTAGACACTTAATTCTCCTGAGAACCTGGTGAAGTTGGGCAATCCACAAACTGCCAGTCCTGCATGACGACAGTACCTAGGTTTCCCTATTGCTCTGCCCTTTTCTCCTCTCAGCCTCTTCTCCCAGCAGCTTTTTATCACGGTTTCAGGTGTAAGTACATCACTGCCCATTGGCACAACTGCAATTTAATTAGGAAGCAGGTGATGTGAGCACGGCGAAAAGTGGCCACATACACTGGCCACTTCCGTCATTAATAGCTTAAGTTTCGTAAGATCACATTGGTGGGTCTCGCTAAGGGGCTGTGGTGTGGGATGGATAGTGTTGCTGACCTGAGACCAGAGACTCAAAGGGATTTAGGCCCCTAAATCCTACTCAAAATCAATGGGGATTAAGCGTCGAAGATGAGCAGCTGTCTAAACTCCTCTGGAAGATCTGAGGCTGAGTTATAAGGTGCCCACTCAAGCAGTCCTGCTCATCTCCACTTCTCTTTCTGACCAATATGCTCGACGTGCATTTTAGAAGGCATGGGTGCAGGTAGGCATGGTGCATTCCAAGTAAAAGATAGCAAAGAGGAACAGGGGTCAGAGAATAAAAGAGAGTAAGTTATGAAGCAGGGAGATAAGGATGAGAAGGCAACAAGACAGGGGTAGAAAAGCAGATAGAGAGAAAAGAGAAGATGATGGGAAGGATGGACAAGGAAGGAAAGGAACAATCTAGGGGACACAGAAAAAGGAGGAAATTACCTGTCTGACAGAATGAGGAAGAGGAGAGTGACAAAGACTGACAGTGTATGTTTTAGTCTGAGAACAGAAAACATTGAAGGAACAGATCTCCGGAGACATCCCAGAGAACTAAAGAAGAAAGGAAGGTTGAATGAAGCAAAAGAGTAAAGCATGGCAGGCCCGGAGAGGTTGTTTCTCTGTTTTGTGGCAGCAGGTCTTCACTGCCCTTGAGTTTTAAGGGGTAGCTCATATGTGAAGTAGTTTGTCATTAGTGAACCTTTGCAGGATGCACCCATGTTAAGTATGATGGTTATATTAAAATAGTATGTTTCTGGTGGGATGATTGGCACGAGGGACACTTGATTTCCAGAGACAATAAGCATGGAAGAGCACCATGCCATTGGAGTTTTGGCTGCTTAGCGTCTTTGCATTTCCCTCCTCTCCCTGCCAACACTGAGCCAATTCCAGTCCAATTTGACAGACTGGCAGGAGTCTCAGAGAAGCAAAGCTCTTACTCATTCCATGAAAACTAGCAGCTGGGAAGAGAACACCCAACCTGGGGTGCAGAGAAGGGAGGCGCTGGTTGAACCCAGACATACGTGTTCAGCAGAGGCTGGCACAGTTACAAATTGACCCAGCTGGCATCTGACATATTTTGCCTGGTGAGGATGTTACAGGACATAGAAGAAGGAGCTGGGTGTGTTGTAAGAAAAGGGAATGTAAAGGGACAATGACTCAAATCTGTAAGAAACCCAGTTTCTTTCTGTGGTTTTTTTTTTTACCATCTCAATTTGCAGAGGTAAATTACCCTGGATGATTTGGGCCATAAAAGCTTTTGAATCATCCTCACTATTTAGCTGCGAAAGATGAGACAGTTCAGTTCAAATCACTCATCTGAAGACGTTAAATAATTAACAGTATATGGACTGCAATGCTATTTACTGTCCCACGGGGATGCTAGTCCTCTGACCCTGTAACAGCCCTATTTCATAAACAATGCTCTGCAGGATTGCACACTGACAAAACTTCTTAAAATAAGGAACTGTAATTCAATATCGGCCTAATCAATATGTGTGCTGGAGCAGGTAGTTTGTGCTGGTTCTTTTGGGTCTCGGGTAAACAGAGTGACTTAAACAATAGGCCAAACTGCAGAGGAAAGAAAGGGAATGCAGTATACGCCAGTGCCAAAGCTTGAATACATTCAGACGATGTAGTAAACTAAGGTCACTGCCTTTGTTAAGAAAATCTTGGCAAATTGCATCTGCTGTAGAGGTCAGGCAATTATGTTCACAAGGAAACACAAACTTGCACGTTATTTAATGTTTCCAGCCTCTGTAGCGCAGTCCTACGTCAGTTTAAATATACAACATCCCCGATGAGTAACAGATACTGCTGAACATGCTGCTTTCTTACAAGCTCAGTTCTAACAGTGGCAGAAACGGCAAAGTTGTGTTTTTACTGAGAAGAGCGACCTCTTTGAAATGGAAACATGTTGAGAATGACTCAAAATAAAATTGAGTGCTTTATTTTGCCTCTTTCCAAGTTTTCTATTTTATGCTAGTTTTTATTTAACTTTGTTTCAGGTTTACTCTTCCTTTTTTGTGTTCATCATTTCATTTCAGGTTTCCCAGTGCTCTCAGCACTCTCTACTCACTGACTGGCCGAGTGTCCTTTATCAAAATATTTGTCAAATAGTGAAAAGATAAACTAGCAGATAATCACTAAATGTTACAGGTTGATATCAGCAGCAAACTAAAATGCCAGGTCACTCAGAATCTTGCAAAACTAAACTCTTCCAGGAAACAAAAAAAAGTCTATTTTTATTCTACTTTTATCTTGATTCAGTTGAACTGCTAACTATAGTGTGCAACTTTTGGCTGAAAATGATCTTGGCATCAGAAAACTAGAAGGTGGCAAATACGGCACCAATTTTTAAAAAGGTTCTATGGAAAATGCTTATACCAGGCAAAATGTATATGTAAAAAAAATTCTAAAGAATAGCTTTAGGTGACACTTGGATAAATAGGATATACTGGAGAAGTGCAGCTCAGCTTTTGCAAAGGAAAATTTTACTTCACAACTCTAGTAAGGTTTTTTGAAGGAGATAACAAGCATGTGAACAAGAGGAATTCAGTTGACATAGCGTAACTGGAACGCTTGTGCCCAAAGGGACCTAGGAGGATCCCTTGTTAGAGATGCTTAAAGAAACTCAGGCATTGTGGGGTAAAAGGGAAGCTCTTCAGATTAGTTAAAAGGCAGAATGGAAGGGTAAGAGCAAATTATCAGTTTTCACGGTGAAGGGAGATTACCAGCAACTAGATGATAGAAGAGCAGATGACATAGACAAATATAAAATCCAGCATACAGGAAACAGTCCTTACCCTACCTACAGTGATGGGCCCTAAACTCAGTCTTACTCCTTGGGAATGAGATCCCAAGGTCAGAATAGACAGTGCTATAAACACCCTCTCAGTGCTCAGAAGTGCAAGTGCTCAGACAGCAAGCCGAATGCCAGCAAAGGAATAGAGAGCAAAGCAAAGACACATCATGCTGGCACTGTTTAAATCCACCCCGTCTCAAAAAGAACATAGTAGAAAGAAAAATATACAGAGAAGGGCAAAAAGGACAGCCAAAGGGAAAAAACAGCTTCCACAGAGGAACCAGTTAAATAGACTAAGATTTTTCAGCCCAGGAAAGGAAAACTTGAGGGGGCAATATGATGCAAATGTATAATACATATTGCATGGAGTAGGTGAACAGAGATCGATGAATCTTCCAATGCAAGAGTTGGAGGACATCACGTAAAATGAGCACATGGCAAGGTAAAAGCAGACAAGGAGGTCCTTATGTGAGGCACAGCTATGGAGCTATTTTTAGCAAGATGTCATACATGCTGTAAATTTAAATGGGTTCAGAAAGCAACCAGATAAATTCATTGAAGAAAAATCCTTTCAAGCTATTAAATGCAAATACACCATTTATCGATGCTTAGCCAAAGATGGTTGGAGGCTGGGAGAGCATCCCGGGGAGGCTAATTTATGCTTATCTGGTTATTATGCTCTTCTACTTATGACCACTAAGAGTGACCACATACAAAACCAGACAAACCTTTGGTCTTAGACAGTCCAGACTTATTTGTGCTTGCTCTGAGATTTAAATCACAACATTTTTATGTGTGTGTAAAATGAAATGAAAAATTGCTTTATTTTGCTAGCTCTGTTCATCTCAAACTGCTCTCAGTTTAGTGATCTCTATTTAGAAAATACATTGGGAAAGAATACAAGAAGTTTTTTAAGGGCTCATGTCTTTTGGCCTGCAAATGTCATTTGTTATATGCATGTTCATATAACAGCTAGGAAAATGAAGCTTTCATGTGGTAGAGATCATTAGGTGCTGGTGTAACATAACAAACACTGACAAATGCTAATGAAGGGATCTGTCTCTGCAGACACGGGTGATTCTGTTCCACACTGTTTAAAAGGAAGCTTCCAAACTCCTCTCTCATCACTAAGCCCGAATTTATCCATCACAGTGTTGAAACAAACTGCTAGAAAATGTAAGCATTGATCTGTCAGAAGCATCTCCTACACAGTTCTGAGGCTGAGTCCACGGTGCTGCAGTCTTCACCTTTTAGAGATCAACTCAGCTGCGACTTTCAGAATAAGATGGAATGTTATTTCCCTTGGGTGAAATCCGTTGAAACTGATGGGTATGTTGTTACTGGAAGTCCCAGTGAGGCTGAGATTTTACTTCCAGTGTGTAAGTTTTAAGAGCACCAAATGATTTAGTTGTAGTTGTGTAATCTTGAACTGGAAGCAGGGAATGGATGATCTAAGAACAGGTTTGTCATCTCCAGCCACTAAATACTGACAGGTTAGAACTTTCATTTATACACAAAGCATGGAGGAAAACCTATTATTGTTCTGCACTAAAAATGAGCAAGTAGATCGACCCAGGAGGGGACGGGTGGTCCAGCCCGACTCAGTCCTTGGACCTGACATGGTTTTTCTAGTCCCGGTCCCTCCGCTTGCCTCATGTTTTCATCCTTTGCGCTCCCTGCTTCTCCTGATAAATCTAACAATGCTGCAGTTGTTTTGCTCCCTGCCGCTGCTGAGGGCTCTATTTTTAATCGCAATTAATGTGGGGGCCAAAACAAAGCAAAACTTATCTTATTGTTTGTAAAGGGGCTGTTTAGTCTGAGGTCACGGGGCGTGCCTCTTGCCCGGCAGCTTCGCAGCCTCCTCCGAAGTCAAGCAATGCTCAGGGCCTGCGTGACTCCTGCCAACGAAAACTCTTGCAGGTTTGCTTCACACACTATGGTTTTTTAATCATTTGAGGCCTTCTAAATATCCTCTGCAGCCTCATGCTCTCCATGCTGGTGTGTGGCATGGCGTAGATGGATGCTGGGGAGATAGCACTGTTTCTTGGGCTGTCCGTCACTGCTGTGACAATCTTGGACCTTTTGAGCAAAAGTTCATTTGTGAGTAAAGATGCCATACCTCAGCAGCTCCTCTCCTGACCATAGAATATTTTGGCCAGAATCAGGCCACCTTGACCACTGTGGACTTAATATATCTGACCAAGGGGGATGCAAGTGGGTTATCTAAAGCAACAACTGACCCATGATGGTGCCTGAAAACAACAGCTGATGCTCCTGAGAGCCCATTTCCTTGGGTACCAAAGGCTTATGAACATGCCCCAAAGCATCCTAGCATACACAGAGAAGCTGAGCTCTCAGCACCATTACAGCTTAGGAGAGACTTCAACTGTCTGTAATTCAGTACAGAGCTCCTTTCAGTTAATGTGTTCAAGCCTTCCTCATCTACCCAACCTGTTTTGAATGTAATACAAGAAATGGTCAACCTATGGCAAACGGCCTCCAGAGTCCTTCAGAGTTCCCCGTGCAGGCAGGCAGCTTTGGTATTGCACCACCTGAGTGGGCAGTTGCAGTATGCCCTATGGCGATCTCAGGAGAATAATATTGTTTTCTTTGGATCTTTTTTTAGGATTAATTCCTAAACTGCTTATTTATCTAATTTACAGGAACTGGTTACATTCCAATTTTGCACACAAAGAAATAACAAAACCATCTTAATTTCAAAAGACCTTGCTTATCAAATGCATTTTTCATAGACAAGATATTTGTTGAACATTAGTGTATCAAGGCAGATTTCTGTGCCTGTGCCAACAGCCACTTTTCCCTGAAGAACTGAATGTATTTGAAATGTTTTGAACCCCCACTTTCTGCTTCACTTGCTAAATAATTTCACATTTCTTCCAAAAGCTGATCTTCTTTCATCAGATAGCAATCCATATTATTGCAACCTCCTGGAACAGAGGAATGCTACTGACAGAATGAATATTTAGGTACAGAAGAAATTTTATTTTTTGCTTATTTTACTGCAGGAAAATGCTAAATTTGCACATTTCTAACTAGCATATGTGTAGATGCACTTTTTGCTTAAGCTGTCCAAACCAGGTTATGTATGTTCTACGAGCATGCTTAACTAGTCCTCAGGGTTATGTTTTCCTACTTGCTTTAAACAACAGCCAACAATTCAACTGAAGGTCAGCTTTAGCAAACTTCCATGCATTCAGGCAACCTTATGTCCATCACTAGCAGATTCTAAAGGCATGCAAAAATGCACAATTTTATTAAAGGATGTCTATGTTATTAATTGCTTGCAGCTGCCCCATTAAGAAACAACACTATCAGCCTCAGAAATACCGAAGCTGGTTACTAAAATGGTTGGGGACTAAGCTGTCTACTTAGTGTGAGTATATATTTTATTTGAGCAAATGAAGTGAATAAGCATGTGTGCAAATGATCAGACATGCTGATTTGTGTGTGATTACTCAAGTCAAATGTTTAATTTGCATAACTGAATGCAAATTAGGTACAGAACTGCAGGCTAATGTGAAGCATGCCATTTGGCGCCTGACAGTTTTAAAAATCAGACTCAAAACCTCCATGCTTAGTGTAACTAAGTAAGAGCAGTGGAATTTAGCACAGCAGATATCTATCATTTGATTCTGCTTATAATTATTTGCCAATAAGGGAGGATGACATGTAAACAAGCAGCAGAACTACAAGTCTGCTTCATTTTCTGTCTCTCCAAGAGAAACCGCTATACTGAGCTTCTAGTATATTCTTTCTCTCATTATATTTTACATAAAAATCTCTGACAAAGGAAAACCTACAAGTGTACACGGATACACAAGGGCTCCCTTAGAATAGCTGTTTGGTAGGTTTTTTGGAAGTGGAAGTTTTCCACTGTACATGGTCCTCAAATTATTTTTAGCTCTGTTTATTTACAGTCTGGAATGACATATTCAATGTGATTTGATGTTTCCTAGTATTCTTGATCCACTCTTTTCCAAGGGAAGCAGTGGAAAGTCTACGACGTAGTAAACTGAATGCAAGACCTCATACGAGGAAAATATTTGTAGAGAACAATCTGACACAGATCAGGAGCTGGACTGGATGATCTAATGGGCATTACATTGCTGGAGTCTAATGATTCATAGTAGCAAAATGGCAATTCTAATGCTATTTAAGAGCACAGCAAGTAGGGGTTTTTTGGTGTATTTCAAATTCTGGCTGACTGTAATATATCAGAAAGCACATAAACTCTGCTCAGGATGTCTTTTTATAATGTCTATAGGTTGGTTAGAAACACAAACATTCCATAAGCGAAGCTTGGGAGCAGAAAAAATAGCCAGGAGATCAAAATATGACTGAAGAAATCCTAAACTCCATCCTACATATACATCCCAATTACTGCCTTACATTTGAAGATAAAAGTCCAGCTCAGACTGCTGCTGAACGGGGAACTACCGCCTGTTGAAACTGGAAACTACGAAAGAAAGGCACCCAAAAATCCTATAACCTAGAAGGCAAAAGATAGAGAGTTAAAAAACACAACAGCCCTAACAGCCCCAAATGACATGATTTTGCATGCCCAGTTAATGATTTGTGACTGAGGTTGGCAACACTAAGGAACTGACTCATGAATGCTCTGCTTTCTCCATCAAGGAAAAAAGAAGCAGAGGGAAATGTCAGACCTGCCCTTTGGTTGTCTTCCCCGCGGCAGGCAGAGCCCTCTGCAACCCCGCAGTGTGGTGCATAGGGGACCAGGACTGGAGCAGCCCCACAGAGGGCACTGGTCCCACAGCACACACTGGACCTTCAAGAACTGCCAATTTACCATCTAGATGGAAACCGAAGGTCTGTACATGTGCCTTGTCCAGATGATGGCTCTGGCTGTGCAACCACTAGAGGAGCAAACATGAAGGAACTTTGGACAAAGGCATTCTCACTTCCCTGCTGAACTATCTCAAGTCCCGTGTACAAATCTTCTGAGATAAAACCCAAACCCTGAAGACAAAAATAAACTCCATTTATTCAAACATGCTAGAAATAGCTTTTACTACCACCCTGCATAATGTAAAAACCTAGAAGAGAGGCAAATATTGATCATGTGTGATGAATTGGTAGAAGAAAGGTTTTCTAGTGAGCTGTGTGAGCCTTACAACACACATTCACTGCGCGTATGCATTTCTGGGAACACACTGTATGTTAGCCTGCAAATCCCACTGCTTCACTCTAGGTGAAACAGAGCTAACATCAAGGACAAGGATTGTTTTTCAAAGGCAATAGAGTAAGCAAGCCTGTTCCTGAAGAACCAAGATATTAACAACTGTGAGAGAGATGCAGATACGTCAGGGAGCAGCTGAAATTAATAAAATTGCATTTCATTATAATTCAAATAAGAATTTGACCCTCTATCGATACAAGTTCACTGGTAGATTCTTCAAGATCAATATATCTGTACATATACATCACACTTGACCTCTAGACTGATTTGTCTGAATTCAGCTTCCAGCCATCAAAGCCCATTCTAGTTCCGTCCGTGTGGCTGCAGGGCTTTCTACCCACCTGTGCTACCTCCTGCAGCAACACACAAGACTAACAAAGCCAGTCCTCACCCTTCTCTTTCATAAAAGAAAGACGGAGATACCCAAATTCAGGCACAGTTCCTTCAATTTTGTTACACCCAGTACAGACATGCTGGTTCTCCTCCAGTAGAATATATCCATATGAGTTCAGGCTCATAATTCAGCTCCTGCAGCTTGACGTGTTGGCATGTGTCAGCTCAGTCATGGCAACTCTGCGTGTGTGTGTTTTTGTGTGTGTGCACAAGTGTTCGTAGTCCCTAGCAAATGGGATATAATTCAAGTAATCATAAACTAAATCATACTTCAATGACAGCGAGTTATGCTAAGTCACATTTCCATGTATCTGTCAGGAACAGAGAGTGTGCACATGGACAGTTACCACTGGTAATCAGAAGAGCACAATTACTGAAGTTGTGGCGACCTAATCAGGAGTCTGAGCTCTATGTACATGCAGGCTGCGGAAGAGGTGTTGGGTGATATAGGTCAGATTTCCCTGCCTTTTCTTGACAACTACTTTATTCCTTTTTTCAGTGATACTACACAGGTCTTCAACAGTTGCCAAATTTCAAGCGCTGATTGTAACCTCACTTACAGAAAAAAACAAAATTCTTTTGGTCAGGAGCTGCTAACTGAAAGAGCTCGATGATTTCAGTGTACTTTGTTAGGATTTATAATCTCCAGGGGAAAACACAATCAGCATTTGCAATGCAATCTAAGTATACAAAAAAGCAAGTAGAAATAGGAATTTTCCCCCCACCAAGAATTCTTGCGGACTGGATCTGCTGATGTGCCGGTGGCCGCAGGGGCTTGCAGGCGAGGGGCTTGCAGAAGAGCACGTAGGATGCCTAAGCTGTTAGAGTGGGAACTGACAGACAGCCTAGGAGACTTAGTAAGAGCAGGGTACCCATCTTGGCATTTTCAAGTCTTAGGTTGTGGCTCTGTAGGGAAACTATTCTGATTTAAATGATAGCCGCCACTGAAAACAGTCCTCCTCCTCTCCTCCCGTTCTTCCTTGTGCACTGGCAGTTTTCTGGCCTCAGATGAGCTGGGCTGGAGATCCGAGCCAGCTGACGGCTCTGTGCTCATTCCTGTAGGGTTAGTTTTCTGCTGATTTAGCCTTCTGAACAGGTTTACTGGTGGGGGCAGTGTCAGTGCCAGCAGAAGGGGAGCAGTGGGGGGCACAGGCAGGGGAAGGGAAAGGAGCAGAGCCCTCCTTGGCTGCAGCAGCTGAGCATTAAGTTCATTTAGTGGCATCAAAGTATGACACTGCTAGCATTCCTGACCCAGAAAGCAAGAATAATCAAGTCAACTTTAATTCTTAGGGCTTCAAATCTGATTTTTCTAGCAAATAGTTTGCTTGATGATAAGCTACTTCACTTTGCTTACTGCAAGTGGTGCTGGCAGATGGAGCTGAAACAGGACAGTGTTTTGAACCTTTCTTTTCCCTCAGTCCTCACAAATGCAAACTGTCCCTGGTCACATTTGCATAAGCCTTCTGGGAACAGGGTGTTGTAGGGGAGAGACCAGCAGCCAGTCTCACATGTGGATGCATTTGGGTGCCTTGGCCCTGGGCAGGTGGGCCCACGGCTTTGTTGACCCTCTGAGAGAGGCTGAGCACAGCCCAGACCACCACAGAGAAGGACAAGAAGGGGAAGGAGGACACAGGGAAGGGGAGGGATGGGGCCATAGGACTGCGATGGGAATTCAGGCATCCTGACTGCCGGCAACACACCCTGACCAACGTGTCCTACTGCTTCAGTGCAGACTGTGCATTCCCTCAAATGCAAAGGAGCTGCACTGTGGACCTGTCGTCTCATGGCAACAGTGACCCCCAGAAGCCTGTCTGTATGGAGTCTGACGACCTCAGTCCAAATACTGCTTTACACAGGTCCAAACAGCACAGAAAGTGGGCCTGAACTAACCAAAACCAACTAGGTGGTAACCATCATTCACCCCTTCCTCAGGCTGAACCAATGTAAATGCTTTCAAACTGAATTTCCAGATGTCTAATACAAAATAAATACCAATAACCAGCTTCAGAAACGTAAAGGCTGCGAGTGACGCAAGGCACTTGGAGTTCAGGTTTATGCTGCTCTCTTCCCCGTGCTGTCACGCTGTACTGGTCTCACCCCTCCATGCACATGGTCACTTTGGGGGTGGCAAGACTAATGCATTAGTGCTGCCCGAGGTATGTGGAGCAGTTTCAAGAGGGTGAACTAAGAGAACACAAATCATCTCTGACACAGCAGCTAATTAGGCCAGAGAGAGCCAAACAGCCTTAGCCATGAACCACACGGACAACCTAGTCTTAGTTTGACAGTTCAGGCTTGTGAGGTCTCCTCAGCTCCTGAAAGCCTCCTTAGCTCAAGAGATTTTACACGGAGCAAATGGCACATCAGCGCTCACATATCCAAAACATATAAAAATGGAGAATTGAATGGTCCCAAATCTCCAGTCTGCGCTTTTATTCTCCCTTCATTCTCCTTCTCTCAGACTTCCATACGATTTTTTGTTATCATCTGATAATTTGCTGACCTCTCACTTCTTCCCAACAGCTGCAGCTTACAGACTTTGTCTAACACTATTCCAATGAAAGTTTAATGAGATCTTTGCTTTAAATAACCTAATGAAATAAGGGTACCAATTAATCCCTTTGGGCCAAAGTCAGTTCCTCTTCATTTTTGTTCTCTAAAAGAGGCTGTAAAAGTCCCTCCTGCAGAGGGTGGTCCTGTGGTCCTTTATGGAGATTAACCCGTGAGGTTCAACTGAAACTGTGTGATGGGGAGTTGGAAATTTTCAGTCCAAAAGGATTTTCCATTGCAGAAATGCTGATTTGTCAAAACCAATAGATTTTAAGGAAAGTATTTCCAAAGAAAAAAGCATTACAGAATTTCAGCCCTATAAGAAACCAAAAAAGTCTTCTGAAGTAAAACGAAGCCAAATGTTAAAATACCAAAATTCACCATGACATGGAAATTCTGAGTTTCAGCTGATTTAGCAGAAACTTTCAACTATGTGAGTAGCTTGACCTCCCTTAGTACTTCTCAACAGGTCCTCAACAGCATCCACTTTATGCAGCTGTGCAGAAATGCTAAAGCCAGAAGGGACCTTAACATAAAATCTGTCTACATCTATGTGCAAAGCGAGACACAGCATGCCACTCACTAATTTCAACATTCCTCGATGAGATGTTGCAATAGTAGCTATGCTTGCTCTTGAGGACTCTGACATGGTCTCTGCCTCCACTGCAGATTGCAGGGCAAGCACTGGGATGTTCGGTGAGGTTAAATGCTCACTGGACAGCTGGGAATGGCTGGGCTGCAGTAGCACAGACCTCTGGGCAGGCTCTTTTATTCTACTGCACTAATCAATCCGGGATCTCCCTGCCGCTGCTGTTGGATGGCTTTTGCTCTCTGAATTAGCTCATTTAACGTCCATGTATCTCAACACTGCGCTGCAATCTGCAGCGTAGACAGAGCATTATTTCTAATCTAAATTTATCCAGCTTCAGTTTTCAGCCACTGGATCCTGTTATGTCTCTGTCTATCCATTCTAAAAACCTTCTATTATTAGAAATAAGCTACAGAGTTGAACAGATCACATCCATCATCGCTTTATGATCCTCCCACTGTTTTCCTCACTTCTAAACCATAGTCTCCCTTCTCTGTGTTTGGGTCTCTTTTTCCCAGCCTCTGTTTTACAGTGGGGAAGCAAGCACAAGGCTGCGAGTGTGGCACTGGCTGGGGATGCGGCTCTCACTGGAAGGGGGTGATCAGAGGGCAGAAAGTACTGGCAAGTGCATCTGTTGTGTTGCTGGGTACAGCACCACTGCAGGCACGCTTGCATTATGTCAATGTTTCACATGGTTGGTGGTGCCTGAAAGATTATTCTGGCTTTGGCTCGATTTCTCACCTGATAGAGATTTAGCTTCTGTCATGCCCTGCTTTGTTCTAACAGTTATACACCTATAAAACTACCTTCTCCCCCAAACTGTCCTCCAAACTTTTAAGTAACGCACGCTACATAAAACAGGCTCCGCCATTCGCCTGGCTGTCAAATCATGACTGGTTATGGAGAGAGCTCAGATATGGATCTCATCGTGCGAGAACAGGTTCATCCTCGGGGACAAGGAGAATCCTTTGTCTGCAAAAAAGCAGTTTGCAAAGTTCAGTGCAAGTTCCCTGCACAGTCCTGACGTTTGTGCTCTGCCCACACAACCGAACCGAACAATGAACTGTGGGAAACATTCCTCTGCCGCTCTCGTCAAGCTGCCAGAGCGGGATGCAAAGCTAGGATTTATAGAGTTAAGAATTACACAAGGTTATATGGCTATATAAAATGCAATTAAGATGCAAAGAATATTTTATAGCCTGACTGCATCAGTGTCATAGAATTTCATAGCTGACTGTGTGTTTTTCCATTTCCTAGAGCACTCTTTAAAAGCTGAAGGAAATGTATTAAAAGCCAACGAGATTAAATTATACATAGTTCCTATTACTTTGCTCTTATAAAAGGACCTCACATGGACACCTCGACCTGAAACACAGGAATGATGAGGTTATTTTTGCCATAAGCCAAACATATGTCCTTTAGGTTATGTAAGAAATATTTGTGGTCCCTCCTGGTGTTGTCAGAACGTACATCATATATTAGATTCCCAAATACACAGAAATACCCTGCTATTAAAGCTAAACAAAAGGGATTTAATGGGTTGGACTAATGAATTTCAGGAACTGATTATCCATGGCAGTATGATACCGGCTGACGTGTTAAAAACAGTGAAATAATGTAGGACCTTGCTAAATAAGATTTATACACAGTGCCAGCTAGCTGGTAAAAAATAGCAATAACCTTTTAAAACATTAATTTAGGCTTTTATTAGAATACAAAGAACCTCCAGTTTTTGAAAGCAGGCATTGTCTCCCCTTTTAATTTCAACAGCACCATGGCTTGAATACAACACAGCAGGGTGTGTGTTTTCTAAAGTTGGGTTATTATCAGAGTGCTCAATGCAGTTTGCCAATAAGCCTTTATTTGGCAAAGCTTAAAACTGCTGACAAATGAGATTCTTCCTACAGCCGTATAACGAGGCACAGTTAAATATGCCTAATTACAAAAACACACCGAGAACCACCGTGAAGTACGTACATCACTGAAAAATCAAATGATCTCTGCATCACAACCCAGGGGCTGGTATCCCAATGCCATCTAATCACATGGATTAAAAATACAGAAACCCATACGATCTGGGGACAAGCTCCTGCCTGGCTTACGCCTGATGCAATCCCGCTGCAGCCAACAGACCCCGTCCTGCCCTCACCCTCTCCTGTCAGCCACGCTGCTCCTGCTCCTGCAGCTGCGCTGGCTTTTAGGAGCCCTCTAACCCCCGTGAAGGGAGCGCCCCCTGAGATTGGAAGCAAGTTTAAGCACACAGAGGGAGAAATCTGAACATAAATTTCTCGTCTTGAACCATAAGTTCAATGAACTGATTGTTTGCCTACAAAAGTGTGGCAGTGCTTATTCTTCTGGACCTCTGCTACTTTCTCTCCATAGGTGTGAACTAATATAGAGATGAGTGTAATCAAAACCCGAAAAGTAAAGGGGAAAAAAAATCTGTTTCAAGGGAGATAGTTCTTCATATCTTTCTCTAAGGTAAGACTGGGTCACTAACAGACTTGTTTATTTTCTCTAATAGTGTAGGATAATGTGCACTTTGAATTCAGATATGAATCTCACTCCAAGACAATTATACATAGCACTGATGAACTCTATTCTAACTCCAAGGGACTCATTAGTGTTTTGTGGGAGTTTAATTTGCCCAGTTGGGCTAAAGGTTGTTTCTAATGTACCTTTTGTGTGTTTCATCCAGCAGCATTTCAGTAGCTATTTGTGAGCAGCATTCTCTGATGACAGTATATAAGCAGTGAAGAACCACAGTGCACATGACTGAGACACAGAAAATGATTAACAATTGCATTTTGATTGAGGAAAAGAGTCCATTTAGTTGACATAGTATAAAACTTCTGAGCAGAAAACTCTCTTGACCTCAATGTCGGGACATTTAAGAGTATTCCCAGGCAAAACTCAAGACAAACAGGAGTACAGCTACTTGAACAGTATAGCTATATGCAACATTGCTGTTTCATGTCTATGCTGTATTTTTTTCATATTTTAAAGATTTCATATTTACTGGAAATATTTATAAAAACACAGTAGGCACCACAGAGGAGTAGCCCATTACAGCAAAGGCAAGTACCCAGTAAAATGCCAGAGCTTCTAATAAATGTCCTATAATATAATAGAGTGTCCCCTCACTTCCTCCAGCTACACTGAGTGTCACTGAATGGGGATTTACAGCAGCCGCCACAGTGTGTCTCAGTCACTTAGGCTGAGACTAGAGACAGATCTTCAGGGTTTCATGTTTATTCTCACTACTTTCAGGATCAAATTGTCTTCGTTTCCAGCACAAGTTTTCTGAGCATTACAGCCCTAAACTCAAATTTTAGTTTGAAAATTAAACTTGGTACTTTCCCAGTTCTTCTGTGCTAGCTGAAGTCTGATACATTTCCACCTAAATGACATTAGCAATCTTGTCAGAAATGCCTGAAATGCCTAAGGAACCCCAAGTTCCCTTTTCAAAAGCATTTAAATTATAAGGGAGCAACAATTTAATAGAGATCAATTCACTTAGGCTCCTGAGTGCACCAAGTCACTTTTGAAAATAAGCCCCAGCCTCTAAGGTCATGTGAGTGCTTCTGAAAAGTTTACACGCCAGCTCAAATTCACCTTAATTGTATTGATAATAGAGTTTGGGCTGAAACAGGATTCCTGGGAATGATGTGTAACCAAAAAAAGATCCTGACTTCATTGTGAGATCCCAGGTTAGGCTTGCAGAGCTGGCAGGGTGAAGAGAGGAGCCTTTCATTGATCATATGTGATCTGTAGATAATTGAGACACAACAGAGCTCTAGATGTGTATCTTTCTGAAAAAGGCAGTTGTTAAAAGGATAGGGGGAAACTTTAGGAAAACAATACACAATATATTAGTCTGGAAATTAACACAGCTGCTCGTAGCGGAATCACTATTAGACATATGGAAAGCACACTGTTGGGGTCACTCAAAGCTATGCTCGTACCTAAACCTAAACTCCCGTTTATGATGTGCTCGTAAACGGCTGCGATGTGAGCCCGTGGAGTGGCGTGCTGTGGTCCCCAGCGCCAGAGGAGCAGGGAAACGGCAGGAAATTCAGAAGGCAGCAGCAGAAGAGAGGAGGCAGACAGAAGGACCAATGTGTGAGAAAGGATTAAGAGTTAACTGTGTAGAGCCTGCCTGAGCACTGACTTAAAGTGCCCAGCTAATATAAATGCCTTGGGAGCAGAGCTATTATATACAGGGGTGTTTTAAACCAGGGAACATCAGGGATGGATTTAAAAATTTGAACACATGTAAGCCATACATCATCTGCTAAGTTAGCGTGTGTCAGCAGAGCCACAGTAACTCTTTCCCTGTGCACTTTTAGCCCAAAAGCTCACTTGCCCTAAACTGCCCTGTAATAGGTTAGAGCTAAGCTGCATTTGTTGCATGCTAGGAGGGGGCACACAGACACCACCAGAGCTGAGCTCAGCTGGGGTAACTTGTTTGTGAGGCCAAGTGCTAAGAAAAAAAAAAAAGAAAAAAAAAAAAAAGAGGTGTTCTGGATATCAGCAAAAAAAAATCCTGACTTGAGATCTACTGGCTTTTATTGTTGTGTTTTTGGGAAGAAGTGGAAGGCTTATTGCTTGAGTTGTTTAAAAGTAGACTGACAAAATACAAGACAGTGTACTAAAAGGAATAACTCTGAACCAGAAAGGAGATTAATTAGATGTCCCAATGATCTGGACAGCTTTCTTCATCTCTTATTTCTGTAACTTTCAGATGGCCTTCTGTAGAGTATTGGGTGAAAGAGCTTAAATAGAACAAAAGCCCCTCAATTTCCCTTTTGTTCCAGGATTCAGTTTACCAGGCCATTTTTTGAAGCTCTCTGACATTAGAATAAATGTTTTCCCACTTGCTGTCTGAAATTGGGAGTGACAAAATACCCCGAGAAAAGATGTTCTCATAGCCTTTCCAGCTGGGACAAGATGCAAAGGTTGCCAAAAAATCTCGTGAGAAAGTTTATTATCAAGAGATTTCCAACCCCATCTTTCAAAGTTCTGTTCAGTGCTACAATATCGCCAAAACTGACTCCAAGATCTGCTTCTGAAAGCTGTCCGTCACTCCCTGCTGCAATCTTAGGCACGACCACAACATCTGGAGAAGTGAGTCTGCTGGGCAGTGTCAGGGTGGGTACTGGAGCGGGGAGCTCTTCCCGGGAAGGCAGTGGGGGGCTTAGTGGGGGGAGCAGGCAGGTCAGGAGAGCCCTCAGCCCTGCTCTGCCTTCCCAGCGTGGCTGCAGCAAATTCCCCGACTTTCTGTGATTTTGGGAGTGTCTATACATGTGTTTTACGTCCGATGGGGTGAACTCCTCCTCTTTCTTTCCTCCCACTTCCCACATGTTATCTCACATCGTGGAGTGATGTGTCCCAGAGCACACAAACTCATCCTTGCAAGTGAAATGAACTCAAAAGTTGTGCTCCAGAGGCACACCTAATGTGAGCAACCACTGGCAGGCTTTGGCAATGCACAAGACAGTCCAAACCAAAACACCCCATAACACATCCAGGTGTAGACAGAGGGTCCTTGGCACTCACAGAGCGCTCCTGTCCCACCACATCACTTGCTAATCCTTGCTAATCATCTGACCACTTGCATTTCTACTCGTGTTTGCACCTCAGTGATGCTACCCCTGTCTGTCTTCATGTGCTTTAATGAGTGCAGTGCTTCCCCACCAGACACAGTCTTAAAGATCTCCTTCATGGCAAGTGCCTTCAGTTCTTCAAACAAAAGACATCCTGCAAAATGTCACAAGAAGAGTGCAATTAGTCCTGAACTGCCTCAGGAGCCTGGGGGTGTCTCAGCTCCATTTTTATATATATATATATAGAGAGAGAGATATATATATATGTTGGGTTTCTTTTTTATTATTATTCCAAAAGGAAACTATTATCTCCCAAATGGTCCCATGTTCAGTAGAATAACAAAGCTCGCTTTTTTTTCAACATGAAATGGAAAGGCTTTTGGTCTTCACAGGGTTCTTCTCACACCCCTTTCATAGAGAGAACATGGAAAAACAAAAAGAGCAAAGAGAAAAAAAGAAAGGGAAAAAGTAGAGGATGAAGAAATTTAATTTATCAGCTTCAGATTTTTCACTTTTTATCTTTTCATCCAAATCAGAAAATGTAAACATCAAACTTTCTGCTATGATTTCCACTTCTGCAAAAGACCTTTTTCCTAAAAGATTAGCATATACATTAAAAAAAATCAACTACCTACAACACACAGCCAAAGCCTTGGCCTTAGGGCTGTGCAGGTTTTAGTTTACAAGCATAAGAAGTTTAAATACAAGACTGTAAATGTTCTTTGATACTGGACTGATTGGAGAAATCCCAAAAGCCTTGAAGTAGAGAGGAAAGATGTATATTTAGAATTAGTAAGGAAAACAGTAATTAAATAAAGTAAACAATAATTAAAAGATTGCAATATAAAGACTAGGATGTTGAAAACTTACATCAACTAAAGATAATATGAAAAGAGTGCTTTTTTTGGCTCAAACCACGATGCCCAAGATATCATTAAAGTTAGACAGGACAATGTTGAAGAAAACTGGTTTATACTCGTGTTACTCCAACTTCATGACAGTGTGGTGATTTAGTCGTAGCTGATTCCAGTGGAAATGTACTGGCTTCAAGCTAGGGGAACAGTAAATCAGGACCTTCTACGTTTTATTTCCTGATAAGAAAGCATCTGACTTTTTAAAAGTGTGATGGGCCTGATCCTTGGCTCTATGGGTTTATTCTGACTTACACCACCTGCAAATCCTGCCCAAAATACTTTGTATGGTTTCAATTTAATTATCGGCTGAAAAGGTCATGATTCATGTGACTGAGACAAACAGAAAAGTTATCTACAGAAAAATCTGAGAAAAACCAAAACCCCCCAATTCTATTTGAACTTACAAGTTTGGCAACAAAAAAAAATTAGACGCTCTCAGCTCCGGGCCATGCAGCCTTTGATTGCCAGCTATGGGAATGTGCAGGTGTTAAATCACCCACGGCAGGGCTGCCCCACGGCTCCCTTCGGGCAAACCCCTGCTCTTTGATCCCTCCCCTGATCTCAATGGGAGTTCCCCTCTCCCCAGGTCCGGGCGGACCACGGGAACTGGAAATCTTCTCTCTTGAAGGTGAAATCCGCCTCACAGATCCTGTGTCTCAGGAGTGAATTGGAGGGTGGAAAACAAGGGTTTCCCCCATTTTTCCTGAGGTGAAACGTGGCATCTGTCCAAATGCTTGGTGAGCGATGTGCCGTGGATGAGCAGTGGGAAGGAGATGCCTAGATCACCTGTGCGGTACAGACCAGGCCACACGGTGACATAAATTGGCACGCGCCTGCTGTGGGCTTCATCATAAGTCATACACCGCTCTTCCCTGAGACGATACCTGCATTTTAAAGGTTTGGACATAACCTTTGACTTGACGGATTCTCCTAATGTGTACTTATACACAGCCATGCTCACCGAACAGCAGCCTTTCTTAGGAAAGTATCTTGCAATGTTACACAGCAACTTCATGGCAGTCTTCAAAAGAGCCCAGATCCACCTGCCCCGTAGGCTTGTGCAGATTGTTGTGGAGATTAGACTCACGCTTCTGTTGTACCCATTTACACTACACCGGAAGTCAAATTAAGACCGCCTTTACAGTATATCTGTTAGAAGAAATTTAGAGGAGTACATTTGGTCCTGCAATAAGTTTTCAGAGATGCCATGTGGGCACAGCACATCCAAATGGGATTCAGGAATGAGAAAGAAAAAACCAAGACATGTTTCAAGCTTTTACAGAGACCAGCAAGTCAACACCACAGGCTCAGCCCCTAAGATCAAGGTGCTCAATGGACATGGATCAGAATCCCAGAAAGGTCATTGAGCAGTAGTCAGTACGGACAGTGCAGGTTTACATGGGAACGGTAAGGCCTGCCTGTACTAGATACAGGACTTGGTGTGGGATTGACAAAGTCTATGGGATGGGCTTTCTGGAACCTCCGAAGACCTACACTTTGCCCCTTTGCTTTTTCACATGATAAGGGTGCAGCACCAGCTGCAAACATATCTCAAAAAATGTAAAAAATCTGAAATAATTAATTGCTCAAGGACAAAGATAGTCACCTATGGTATGGGCTATTGCCATTGCTTAATGTGCTCAATGTATCAGTATAGCATGAAAACCTGAGATGGAGAGAAGGAAACAGAGAAGGAGAGAGGAGAAGAAAAAAACCAAAATCAGATATTTTTACATACTTTGGAGATTTTAAAATTATGCCTATTTTTGTGCTGATAATTTGGAGGCAAATGCAGGCGTATAATTCCACCGACTGGCTGCCTTCCACCCGGCCAGCCCACAAGAGGGAAGAGAAGTCAGGAATATGAGCATTGGTTTTCATCTGTGGTCTTCAAACAAGTTTGATGCCTGTCACTTAGAACAAGAATACCAAATGCTGCCCAGATTCCCCTCTCAGACCAGTTTTTATTTCTTGTCTTTTAATTTTCATTTCTCTAAATTGTAAAGAAGAACAGAATCAGAGCCTTGTATCTCTCTCTGTATGTGGCATCTTCTACAGCAATTGATTCAGCGGCTTAATTTTGCTGTGACACTACAACGTGAATAAATGTGGGTACATGTTAAAGCATTCGACGCAAAGTACTTTTTGACAAGCTTGCTCAGAACTGTCTACCCTGAAGGTTATTCGGTTTGTTTGTTTGCACCTCTTCCTGTAATACCTCCAATAATTGCTGGCATGGAGAGGATGTTTCAGTAAATGAACGTTCCCCTGAAGTAATAGGTTAATTTCTAGGCAGTAGGAAATGTTCTGATGAGTGTTCAGTCATCACTCCAGCACTAGCAAACGACAGCAGAAAGAAAAAAAAAAAAAAAAAGCCAGATAAACTATGCAGCTAAAGACCCTGGAGTATTTTAGAAGTGGGTTGAAAAACCTACTGGGCCAGATCCTCCTCTCTCATTTACATTCACACAGCAAACCACATCCTGTCATTGAGAACTTGGTGAAAGCGAAAGTTCGTGGAGCAGAAGAGCGGCGTGCAATCATGAACAGCTCCGAGCGCGGACATAGTTACACAGCTCCTGCCTGAGCCGCAGGAGGGAGAAGGGAAGTGCTCTTAGGAGCACGGGACAGGTTCCAAGTCGCTACCTCGAGAGCAAAGCTGCCCTCAGGTAGGAAAGCTTGAATGTGGGAGAAGGCAAGAAATGCTTTTTTTGATACTTGGAACCCATCTCCAGTAGGGAATAACATGAAAACAGCAATGCGAACCACAGGCAAAGGGACCGATCTTCAAATGGTGCAAACTGACAGGGTTGCGAGAACCCGGCTGACTGATGCTTTGGAGATACCTGGGCCTTCTGTTTCATTTTACAGGGAAATTTATAACTAATTAGCACATAGATTAGTGAGGAAATTTTTCTGCCTTCCTCTTCCTCCTCCAGCGAATCAGACCAGCCTACACACAAAGGGTTTGTATACACAGGAAACTAAGCCAAATTACAGATGTGAATTTAAAGTAGATTAGTTAAAGCACGTTAAATCCTTATATGGAAGGTTTCATTCAGAAATAAAGTAACTGTAATTTGCTTTAGGAATGAATCAAGCAGACTAAAGGCTCCTTTATGTTTGAATAAAAGCATCCACCCAGGGGTTTAATAGGTTTTACCTCAAACACTTTAAATTCACATTTAAGTTATTTCGCTGTATCTTCCATGCAGATAAGCCCAAGCAGTAGCACTTTAACTGAGGTTTTGTTTCAGGTGCCAGCTTAGCCTCTGCAACCACTCTTAAACCGAAATATGGCATCTATACAGGGCTTTGCACTAGCTTTCCTAAATTGGTTTACAAAATAAAACTAATTCAGCTTCTGTGTGGAGATAAGGCCTAAATAGCTGAAAGAATGGGATTTATAGATAAATGAGGAGGGATGCCATAAAAGCTCCATTGATTTCTGGCTGTGCTTCTGTTCTAAATCCCATTCTCTCCTAGTCTGCTGCCTCTGTTGAAGACTGTTGGATCTTTCTTTTTTTCTTTAAAACTTCAGCTGAGTTTCAACTTGCTTCACCAGACTGACAATGAAGTCTTAATCCCTCTTGGAATCTGCAAGATGTAAAAGGCTGTGAGTTAGCCCGGCTTGACAGGACTCTGACTGGGAAATTACAAGCGCTGTTTGCTGGTACAGGTTGTTCCCATTCATCAGAGCCATCCCCACCTTCAGCTCTGCAGAGCCAAGGCCGTTAAAAATGGGGCAGTAGTGCGTGGGGCAACAAAATCCCCCCCTTTGCAGATGAATCCGATGTCATTTCAGCTTCTGGTTAGATGCTGGCTTCTAGATGGCCACAGTTTCACTCCATGGTTTGCACGCTCTGGGGTGTTCAGGAAAATGCTCCAGATTGACACCACAGGCTTTTGGTTTGGTTTGGTTTTAATCAGCAGAATAAAAACACTAGGAAAAAACAATCTGATTCCATTCAGATACTTTGGTCATGCTTGGTAGAGATGGAGTCCTCATTGTGAATGACACCATGGCTGGTAAAGCATTTAGAAGAGGCTAACAGCTAACGACAGTGACAAACATCTTTTAGGAGGACATAATTTGCAATCCACTAAGGCAAATATTCATACATGCCATTATCACTTCCCAGCGGGATTATTGTAATCCATTATTTGCAGGCCTCCACGCTACTGTACTTCCTTCAGGGATTTGAATTTTTGCAGAACTGTGGCTCCAAAACGCTCATCCCAGCCGAGACTCATTACACTCACATTACAAGGAAAGCTCCACTGACTTCCTCTGCAGCACAGAACTGACTTGAAAGATTTTTTGCTTATATGCAGAGTAAAATGGTGATTAATCCATCATACCTATAGTGCAAACCTGGTTTGGGTCTGAATTCCAAAAGTATGCCATAAATTGCTGACATTTGAGAGAGCATCTGAGGGTTTACTCACAATCTAAATGTATTAAGGACCAAAATCAATGTTGGTAACACGAAAGTGACTTCACTAGTTATGGCTGTAAAAAGTGTCCAGAGCCTTTTCAAGGGACTTGATTAACTGAGAATTTCTGAAAACTGGTGAGTAATTTCACATTTGTGGCACTTAGAGACCAGTCTCCCTTCTCTTTTGCTTTAGTGCAGATAAATGCTAACCCCGCGAGTTTCCACGGATGTCAGGGGTTGCTGCTCAGCACTCTGCGAGATCACGCTGCTCCCCGAGGTGCAGTTGTGTGCAATTTCAGAGCCAAAAGAGGCTTTGAGTCACCGCCGCTCGGCACACGGTAGCAGGAGTTTCAAGACGTTGCCACCAGCTTTTCTTTTCCCTCAGCCACAAACTATCGTCTCCACCACAAAGCTGGCAGAGAGGACCATAGGAGGGGTGTTCAGCCTGAAGGACAGATGAAAGCTGGTCTTACCCAGCCGCTGAATGGTGCACCGCAGAGGTTGAGCCAGAGGCTGCATCCTGCCAGCGCCAATCCCAGGATACAAGTCAGCAGAGAGCTGCAAGTGGGAGATGCTTTAATTTTTGCAGCGAACTTCATCAGGGTTTTGTCTGTCAGCACCTTGATTTTTGCAAACCTCAGCCTACAGGAATAGCTGTTGTTGGGCAAGACAGCCCTGATCTTTCAGCTTCCTCGGCACAGGCCCACCAAGCCTCGCTGTACCACCTCAGCACCTTCCAGAAGAGGCTTTGACAAGGCACACTGCGAGCTAAATACAGAGGGGTTAATTTCCAGGCAACCTCCAGAGACAAATATGAAGCTGTCATCAGCTCAGTGCTAAGCAGATGACTCTGAACACCTTAAAAAGAAGACACTATTTCTGCAACAGTGGCAGGGGGATAATAGCATAAAGAGATCACCTTTAGACTGTAAAACATACATGACAAACGCAACAATTTTTGGAACATCCTCACTGGCATTAGCTAGACTGGGATGAAAACAACATCACTCGTCATAACAAATTTTGACTGACAGTCCCAAAACCCATCACTCCTGAAGAACACATAATTTTGAGTCTGAATAATAATTAGAGCAAAACAACGTGATAAACAAAGCTCTTCAGTGCAGTCGCTACTGTCAGCTCTGCACCACAGAACAGATTTGTGTGGAGTGTGGGTCTTGGGGTGAAACTGAGTCCTTCTGACAACTTTATTCCTCTGCAAGACAGAGCTCCTTACACAAGCACATTTGAGCAGGAGACAGTACGTACTCCAGGTCCCGTCCATAGGGTGGTACAAACCCTTCCAGCAATTATCGTGTATCACAGACCTCACCACTGTCTGCTCCATGGGCAGGATGCCATTCTTCAACATAATCTTGGAGGATGTTAATATACGTGTTCGCATACGCATTTAACAAACATGTAATTAAACTCCCTTCCAGCCCCTCAACCACTGACACTTCTCTTCTCCTGGAAGAAGTTGGCAGAACAAACAGCGTGTGACCAAGGGACAGTCCCTTTTGCACAACACACTACTCAAAGGTGGTCAGACGTGACAGCAATAAGCACGCAACTGGTAAGAAGTGAGCAGAGGCAAAGATGGAGCCTAATTTGCGAGCAGTAGTGATGTTTTGAAGTTTTTCAAAGTGTAGCTCAGGTCCACCTCTTTCTTCAAAAGAAAAAAGGGAGACAGACCAAGACACCCAAGGGCTAATGTTACTTGGAAAGAAAGATGGAGCTGTAATCAAGCTGACTCTAGCAGCATGGAGAGCTGCATAACTGCCTCTGTTTTCTACAGAAAAGGTCAGATTTCTAGCTACTAATCACTAGCTAGAAAGCAGCCTCAGGATTTGGTCTTGGCATCATTTCTGGAAAAGGTTAAGAAGCCAAGGTTTATTATTGTGACATTCTCAAATAATTAACTTATGAACGAGACATGATTTTTTATCAAAGGTAAACTTAAAAGGCATCTTCTCATACACTCACCAATCCAGAAGTCATAGAAAAGTCTGGGAAATAGTTTCCTCTGCCTTGGTGTATCAATCTGATACCATGAGAAAATGAGGAAAGGGAAAGAGGCGAGGGCTCTCCTGATACCTGGAGAAATAACAAAGTGGTGGAAGCCGTAAAAGATAAATCTCTCTCCAGAAGGTGGAGACAGTTTGCGGATGCCCTTTTCCCTGAGGAAGGCAATGGGGCAGGTGCTAGGGAAAAATTATTCCTCTTCAAAGGCCAAAATCGGTGAGTAAGACTTCAAACCTCTCACCCCAAAGAAGTGCAACTTTGGTTCATATTTAGATGAGCTAAGTATGTGATGGAGAAAGGCCACCAGACATGGTGGCAGGTCTTAGCTCAGACAGCAGAAAAGAAACCAGTGACTGTAAGAAGGATGTAGTGTACGCGTGATAGGCTGCATTGCTTGTATGTTGTTGCTCCAAGTCCTTTTTGCAACCATAAAACCTTCCGCTGCATTTCTTGGAGCAATTTGGAAGTGGGACTCTGACCATACCAGTACCTAGTATTTCACCAAAGACAGTATTTCCTCCTTTTTTCAATAGCATAGCTGGAGATTTGGGGCTATTTTAGCAACTTCTGCATGCAGTCCTGATGTGTATTGCATAGATCTTAGATAAGGCAGAATTCAGCTGCCGGACTTGGGGTAAATAAGATTTGAACGTGTCTTCATAAGCCTGTTTCACCCACGACTATCTGGCACAATGATGACAAGGAGGTCTTTAATCATTACTTCTGGTTGCTGTCATTGCTGTAGTCAGTGACTCAAATTTTCTCCTAGGTGAAACCTGACAGCAAAGCAAGTTGGAGAATGATTTTTGTGTGGAAAACAGTAGGGGGGCATAGAGTAAGGTTGTGTATCACATAATATTAAATCATCTCCTGGTGGCAGACAGTGACTCTGTCTCATGTAATAACAGTCTGTTTGGTCTTAGATCACGATGAAGCAGTCAGCTGTGCTGACAGAAAAACAGAAAACCAAGAGGGCAGGTGGGCAAAGCAAAAGTTCCTCTGACTGCCTGAAAATGAAGCCCATGGCTCATGAAGGCAACACGAACAGTTAACACACGAGCATCGCTTCCTTCTCCCTGTTGCTCTTGACCTGGTAGCCAAAAAACACAGTGCACATGTGGTGAATTTGATCTCTAGATAACTGCACTCAGTAGAATTGTAACAGTGCATTAGCATGAAAAATAACATACTGCACAGCTGCGTGAAAGTGGATCTGGTGCTTGTCACATATATTTTAATAGAAGATGCCTAGAAGGTGATCTCAGAACAAACATGTCACAAGGCAAAAGACAGACAGAAAGGAGAAAAAACACACCCAAATCTCTATATGTTCTTAAAGGGGTTTTGACATACAAAGTGTAGGTTTACAAGAGTTGAAATAAAATTGTTTCAAGCTAGAAATCTCTGTAATCCTTTTTATACAGTGAACCTCAGGCACTGAGGGCTTTGGTAGATGGGCTCTGGTGAATCTTGCTGGGGTGATGTAAGAGAAGAGTTTCACTGGCACCCCATCCCTTCCCTCTATCAGCTGATGGGTGGGAATGTGGGTCGGTGCCTCAACCACCCACCCCATAGTCTGATATCGTGGGCTGAGCTCACCCTCATCAGGGCACTGGGGGCAGGAGGTGGGAGAAGAGGTTCCCTTCTGCAGACTTGGCTCCCAGGCGGGACAGCTTCCCTCAGGTGGTGGGGTGATGGCTGAGGTGGCAACAATTTACCATCCCCACAAGATTCACCAGAAACTGTTAGAACCCTTAGAAACAAACCCACTGGACTACCTTGGTTTAGACCAGACTTAGGCAGCAACCTTAAATGTGCAGCATTTTCTGTGAGTCCCTAATCAGACCCATCCATATATGAGCTGTTATTTCAAATTCTTGCAAAGTGATTTCTCCCTTGTAAAAGAAAGAGGGATGGTAGCTACATGTAAATAATAAATATTGCCATGGCTGCTTATCTTTGGAAGGTTTCAAACCTAACCTCCTCCAAGGTCTTCCCAGCAAATATTTTGAGCTGTATCTTCCCCGCAAAACCTTGCATTCCTGAACTGTTTATTGTCCACGTGCTGATAACCTTGACAGTCCATTTTTACAAGGTCTTTGCTAAAACTTGGAGGGAGGTTGGCGATCATGTGAGTTTTCCAAAACTGTTGTCTTCCACACTTGTCCATTTTCCAGCGTAACAAAACACCGACTCTTTAAAAATCCCTTGTCATTAGGATTTTGGCATGTTTCACTTCAAGAAGACAAGCCAAGAAAACTCAGTGATGAAGTTATTAAGCTAGACAGGGAGCACCTGAGGATTTCAGCTCCTCTGCAGTATTAGGAGAGGTTTTATTTCATTGAATGCCATGAGTGTATTAGGATGAATACCTCTGTTTGCATCCTAGAAAGCTCCCTTAACTACCAGACTATTGGGTAAAACAAAGGCTTTATCTGGCAACTTTAACTCAAGCCCCAGTAAATATTTTTCATGGACAGAAAACTAAGCGTAAATGACAGATTTAGCTCAGGGGAGTTATGGTCAGGCCTGAACTGCACTGACACAGCTCTGCTGGGAAGTCTGAACGCTGCCTGCGTGCAGCCAATATAATCAGCCCTGTGACCTTCTCAGTTCCTAGCATTTGACAAAGGGAAGAACGTACTGCATGGAAAGCAAATCTCTAAAAACAAACCTGGTACGCTCTTCCCAGGATGCACGTGACCAGGTACCCCTATTTGGTGGGATAACAGCCACCCCAGATGGTTTCTCCTAGGGATGCACACACAGATACTGGGGTGATGGGCGACCTTGTTAAAAAAAAAAAAAAAAAAAAATAAAAGCAATAACCCCCAAGTCTGAGGTGATTTAGCCCATTTTTTACTGTTACCTGAAAGAGTCTGATCATCTCCCCTTGCTCAAGGGGATAGAGGAGAGAGGAACTTCTCCCCGGGGCCAGGGCTCCCTTTCTAGAGGACAGGAAAGGGAAATGCCTCCTGGCCCCGAGACTTCCCTTTTTCCCATAGGGATAGGCTGCAGCCACTGATATTTCCATGAGAGAAGCAGAAAGACCTCTGGAGCGGTGTTTGCAAGGTGGGATGAGGAAACTACAAGAGATGACGTGGGGGAAGGAAGGAGGCAGCATCCCCTGCCTATACCTGCAGTTGTTCCCCTTTGGGGAGGTCCAGCCCCCTGTCAGAGTGTCAACACGATTAGGGCTGTCACGACGGCTGCGTGAGAGCCGGCGGCACTGAGCAGCGAGACAGCCCTGCCAAACCTATGCCCCTCCAGGGCATGAAGCCTCTGACTGCTGGACCAAGCCCAGATGTCAACATGGAAAGGCCCCATCCTGCCCCGTGTGGAGAGGAGCTGGGCAGCCTCAGGGAGGATTTTGCTGTTTGGAAATTGGACTTTCATGAGGGATTTGCAAGGAAAGCCTACACTTTTCAAAATGCTCCAGGAGAGGCACTGGAGCCTGGGTGTAGGGCTGGCCAGGATTCATGGCCTCGGATATCCTGGGAGAGCTGGCTCCATCCAGGGCACAGGCAAAGCGGGGGAATGAAAGGGGAGAAGGCAGGGAGTCCACCACGCTCCAGCAGAACTGTGCCGAAATCAAAGCCTCTCCACAAGGTTGCTTGGATTTGCTGAGTCAGGGAATTCCAGCAGAAAAGCATCGTTTCCTGCATTTTCTTCTGACCTGGCCCAGTGCTGAGCTCTCTCACCCAAGATGAAAGTCCTGCTTGGCCCCTGGAGCAGGAAATACAGTGCAGAAAAACGAACCAGGAGAGAGTGTGGTAAGAAGAGTGTGGGCATTGTGGAAAGAGTTGGCGTGGGGATAAAGAGAAAGAGAAGAGATGAGTGGTACTGCTGGAAAATCAGACTATTGATGGCCTTGCTCCTGGTTCACATGCACATCCCTTCCTTACACAAGGAACGCAGCTGATGCCAATGACCACCACAAGATGCCCAAGTGAGCAAACTTTATCATAAAATGAACAGCAAAGTCTTATTCCATGCCCAGCCATGAGCATGGCTATGCAGGGACAGAAGCATGGGAGCCTCTGTGAGAACTGGAGGACCAATTCCCCTGGCCCTTGAGGAAACTCACAGCCGTACAACATGAGAGCACAAATCTGTGGGGCAGCTTCTCCTGGCATCTTGGACTCTTACTGCAATCCTAAACAAGATATCTTAGCCTCCAAAAACGAACCTCAACTATTGCAAAGCAACAGTTATTTTACAAGTTAAAGCCTTTATATCATTGTCTTGTCCCCCCTTCATTTGACTGTTGTGATTTCTTTTTAGAAGGAAGCAGGGAATCCTTGCTAGATGTGTATGTGATGGCCAGCATGCTGGGTCTGAGCTCATTTGGAAGACGAGGTGATTTCAAAATCAGGCTTTACATTAAGCAATAGCATTGATGAAGGACAAGGTGTGGGAGAAGGGGTTGGATCTGTGTTTGCTGAACAGGCCAACTAAAGCTATGTTTGCTGAGGAGCTCCAGGGCTCAACGCCTTATCTCAGCTCTCTAAAGTTCATTCAACAGAGGAAGGGCTCGAAAGCCCAGCAAGAGCAGGTCCAGCTGTCTGCACAAAGTGGGACACGTCCTTATGTAGGTGCACTTTTGGAAACGTGCCACCCACAAAACACCTGGAGCCCAGCCCTGCAGACCTTACTCAGGCAAAGAATTCCTCACAGCTCAGCAGCACACTGACTCATGGGCAAAATTTTGCAGAAGCAGCTCCTGCAGTATTAAGTGGCATCTACAGTTATCATGCAGCCATCATGTAGTTGAGTAACAAGTCATTTAATTTCAGAATGAATGCAGAAACTATTTCTGGAAAACCCAAACTCATATCCTGGTGTAGGACATCACATTGACTTCAGTGGGAGAAGGATTGTGCCCTTCTGAGCATTTATCCCCATCACAAACTGTATGAGCAGGCAGTGCCAGCCCCAAGGAGATGATGGGTTTTGCAGTTCTTCCTCCCATCAGTGACCACTGCCTCACCTCTGCATCACAGGGGCTGCCTGCCTGGCTGCAGGCAGCACAGGCAGCATCAGCCCTCGTTGCTGTGGGCTAAGTGTTACTGCGCCCAATACAGGGCTCACCAAAGTCATCTCACAAAATCTCATTAAGCTCGGCTCAGTGTATTTTACAAATGAGGAACTGACTGCGGAGACCTTCAGATCCCTCAGATAGCATAAATCAGCCCCTGACTTGAACAAGCTGGAGGTCTGGCTCCCAGATTTTTATGAGGCTAAGCACAAAAGGCAGCGGAGCCAGCGTAGAAATTGGGCAAAGGATGCCATGGTACCATCGCCTCGCAAATGCTGGGACTGGCAAGCCGCTGCTGACTACCCGGCTGCTCACCAGCACGACCACGCAGATCAACATGGCTGCTGGGACCAACGGCAGGTCTGCTGAGCCCATGGAGATCAGCGTGGACGTTGCTCTTCAGCGGCTTGACCACCCTGCGGGTTATCAGAGAGCTCCCCAAGCCCCCCGAACGGTCTCCGCTCGTGTGGTGCCCAGATAGCGCTTTCCTGCCACAGACAGAAATAGATCTTATTTAAACGAAATGGAATTGCAATGATTTCTGAGACAGAATAGAGAATAAGCACAAGACAGCACCCAACTCCAAAGTAAATTAAGTCATTCCAGCTGCTTCTCCCTCACGTTAGTTTAAATTAGGGCTGCATTTTAAAGTTATTCTGTAATTAGTAATAAATTTGAAAGTGACCCAGAAAAACGGAGAAGTTAATCTCTTCTCTTAAAGTGTGGGAGAAGGGTATCAAGTTCTGGGATTTTCACGTTTTCTTTTTCTTCTTGTCACCTTATTTCATTCAAAAGTGATAGCTTTAAAACACAGTGATGAAAAAATTATGTTGTTCTGGTGTCTTCTAAAATAAATTTCACATGAAATACAGTATGTGTTAAAGGCATTTGGATTCCCAGGGAATGTGGGTATACATTTCACTTGTCCTGTTACAACTTCCTATGAATTTACTCAGCTGGCTTCAATAAAAAAAAAAAAAAGAAAGGAAAAATCTGTGGGAATCTTTCTGTGTGTACATTACGAAGCTACTAGGCCTTTACACTGATAATTTAACACCAGCTAAGCACATGTGCACAGATGGGAAAATCTGAGTAATTTGGTTTCATGTGCTTTCCAGCTTCTTGCTGTAGAGATGGACGCTGAGCCCTGCCTGAACGCTGAACTCCCGAGTACCTCTGCAGGGCTGACAGCCTCTTTCCAGGGACTTAGCGTGGTGCTTGCAGAAGGTAAAGCCAGGCTGTGGGTGTAAGTAGCTTTTTTTTTTTTTTTCATGGCAGTACCCTTCTTGGTAAGGAACCCATAGGTTGAAAGCTGCTGCTGAGGCTTATTTCCTTTAAAGGGACCAGCCAAATGCCTGGTGGAGGTGCACAACTGAGAGCCATTTCCCCAGCAGTGCCCGCCAGCAGGATTTTGCTCTTGCTCTCAGATGACTTTTCCAGCGTGGGAGCCGTCGGTGCTCGCTGTGATGGGGAGCATCCCTGCTCGATGTGCTGTGGGAGGAAGCCAGCACGTGTGCAAGGGGAGTAAAGGCCCCTTTTGTGAGACCCAGCCAAGCGGCCTGGGTTTAACATTACAAAAGCCACTGAGTGCTGTAGAAGCTGAGGTCCCATTTGCAAAAGGACCTTCCAGCTTTGACTCATAAACTCTGATAATTCGTGCGGGGCTAATTTAGCACAGCCAGCTGTCTGCACGGCCACTGAGTCAACCAACGGCTGCAGCTCTGGAGCAGCACTGGTGTTTGTGCCATACACAGAATCATAGAATCGTT
>VYXH01011475.1:166004-329838 GCA_013397275.1 Burhinus bistriatus | reverse complement strand
AAGTTTGCTGATGACACAGGACTGGGAGGGGTGGCTGGCACACCAGAAGGTTGTGCTGCTATTCAGCATGACCTGGACAGGCTGGAGGGTTGGGCAGAGAGAAACCTAATGAAGTTCAACAAGGGCAAGTGTAAGGTCCTGCACCTGGGGAGGAATAACCCCATGCACCAGTACAGGTTAGGGGTTGACCTGCAGGAAAGCAGCTCTGTGGAAAGGGACCTGGGAGTCCTGGTGGACAACAGGATGACCATGAGGCAGCAATGTGCCCTTGTGGCCAAGAAGGCCAACGGCATCCTGGGGTGCATCCAGAAAACTGTGACAAGCAGGCCGAGGGAGGTTATCCTCCCCCTCTCCTCTGCCCTGGTGAGGCCACATCTGGAGTACTGTGTCCAGTTCTGTGCTCCCCGGTTCAAGAAGGACAGGGAACTGCTGGAGAGGGTACAGCAGAGGGCTACAAAGATGATTAAGGGGGGCAGAACATCTTTCTTATGAGGAAAGGCTGAGGGACTTGGATCTTTTTAGTCTGGAGAAGAGAAGACTCGGGGGGGATCTCATCAATGCTTACAAATACTTAAAGGGAGGGTGCTGGAAGGATGGGACCAGTCTTTTTTTCAGTGGTGCCCAGTGATAGGACAAGAGGTAATGGGCACAAACTTGAGCCTAGGAAGTTCCATCTAACCATGAGGAGGAACTTCTTTCCTTTGAGGGTGGCAGAGCCCTGGAACAGGCTGCCCAGAGAGGTGGTGGAGTCTCCGGCTCTGGAGACATTCCAAACCCGCCTGGACGCCATCCTGTGCAACCTTCTCTAGGTGACCCTGCTCTGGCAGGGAGGTTGGACTAGATGATCTCCAGAGGTCCCTTCCAACCCCTGTGATTCTCTGATCCAGCAGTTATTTCAGGTGAGCTGGTAGTTTCCCTACCAATTCTGCCTATGGATCTTGCACCTAGTAAATCAAAATGGTTTAAAGGTCCTACTTTTATTTAAGGCCAAATCACCCTAGATTACCTTGTGCTGTAAATGCAAGTTCATATGCGTATGGGCAATGAAGTATCAAGTTGCTGCTTATTAATTACATAAACTCAAAGAAAAGTCAGGTAACTTGAAGTTCACCTGCTATTAAAAGCGAGTAAGGCTGTCTTTCATTGAATTTGATATTTCATTTCCCCACATCAGAAAGCCTTTCTGGGGCTTGTTTGTTTTCAAGAAGAAAATCAGAGAGAACCTTTGCATTTAAAATACTTAAGAGTATGGAGAAAATGTTGTTTTGGAGTTTGGTAAATAAAGTAATTTAATTCCACCTGAATCAGGCAAGAATTTAGCATTATGTAAAAGAAAATTTGCTCAGGGGAGAGTTGGCAAATTGATAAAACTGTCGGGTTCCTTTTCTTCAAGATTCTCAAGAGTACAAAAAGGTTACTCCTGTTACTTAGCTAGCAACAAAATAAGTTTTACTATTAATTTACGACAGAAATGGAAGAATGCTTCATGAAGTATAGTCACATAAACAGCTGACAAACCAGGGTTTGTAGATATTTCTGGGCTGGGCTACTTGCACTGGTAAACTGTCAGTGTTCTCAGTAGAAAACACCTAACCTAAGACCTAGCTGTACTTAATGATTAATAGATATTAGGAATAGAAATTTTGTGTTTTGTCTGCTAGTGATTCAATTTACCTGGAGCTGAGGGTAAGAGCAGTTATTCCTAGACAATTGCTGTGTTCATGTTTGTTGGACAGTAGGTGCTGCAAGAGTTACACACCGCAAAGAAAAGATACGGTCCTGTGTCTAAGCTGACATCATTGCAAGACTAGGGTTTGGGTTATGGTAATACAGGACAAGTGGATATAACACTAATGAATATACTCAAATTGCTAAAGGAAAATGAAAGATGGACCCAGAGACCCTATAGATAATTACTAAATTGCTTAAGAATATAATTTGAGTTTTGTGATTTTCTTTTTTAAACCTTTTTTTTTGCAAGTTGCTTTTCATGTTTACCCACTCTTTCACCCACAAGACAGTAGTAAGAAGTTAGAATGGCAAAAAAGGGAGTCTGGAAATATGAACAGGCTATCACACCAATGCTGTGAAAATAATGTGAGATGATACTAATGGGAAGATATTTGTTTAAGATGGCATTGGTGGAAAGGAGTTCTGTTTTGAGACTTAGAATGAAAACAGTGGGTAAAGGAGAGAACTTTGGAAATAATAAAGAAGTTGAGCCAAGGAACTTGAAATATGAGATATGAAAGGGTCAGGGGAAGAAAAAGCCAACCCAAAAGCAAGATAGGAATATGAAATCAAAGAGTTGATGGGGTGGGAATTGAATGGCGGGAAAGAACTGAGATAAAGTCAGGACCATGAAGGTGGTTGGAGTCCGCAATAATTTGTCCTCTCCTAGTAGAACAAGCAAGGAGAGAAAATAAAAAATTCAGGTCTTTATTTTGGCTCTGAAGTTACCACTGTAAAAAGACACCTTCCAGGACAGGAAGGCTGGGGCTAGGTGAGGAAAGTGAGAGACTTTGATTTACATTGTATATTCAACTGGCTCATGTCATCTGCTTTGGAAGAAGTGAAAGAAATTAAAACTACAGGGAGAAATTTCAGCTGTGAATTTTGGGATGGGAATATATTTAAGTAACCTCTGCATGTGTGTTTGGATGTAGGCAGACATATTGATATATGAGAGGGTGAAATAAAGCCATAGTAAGTGTACTCTGTTCCAAAACATATGACTATATGAAGCACATGATACTTATAAATATACAGGTTTTGATAAGCCTTTATCTGGAACAAATTGTTTGAGCTTTCCCATTTGTAATTAATAGAGAAGTCTCCAGCTCCTGCTGGCACAGGCTGTATCCTTCAATATGCTGTCCAAGAAAGGGACTACCTGATGATATGGTAACATTTATCACCCTGACACTGAGTCAATTTACTACTCCTAAAGGATAAAGGCATCAGTGATTTATGCAGGTTAATCAAAATGAGTGCTGATAAAATCCCTCATGGTCATATATTCATTATATATGATGTATTTTATGGAAAGACTGTCTTAGGGCTTTCTGAAAGTTAAAACATTGAAGAATTCCTAATATCCTATGAACATCTCAAAGATGAATAGAAAACAAAAAGACATAAATAGGTGTATCTAAGGTGGCTTTAAAGCCACAATACCTCTTCCAAATATATAACAATGATAAAGATTTAGTTCATTAGATGAAGCTTACCTATTGCTTCCCAGTAAAGGTGGTGCGGACCAGGAGCCCAGAGAGCTTATGCAGTTGGCATCCTTGGAAACGTCCAAGCCACAGGTAGACAATGCAGCAGCTGAGCAGATCTAATGTTGATAATCAACTCATTTCAAGTCAGAAGTTGTACAAGAGACCGCCAGAGGTGTCTTTCAAGTGACATTTGTACAGTGTTTTGATTCAGCTAAGTGAAAGATCCCATAGGATCTTGTTTCTACATCCGTGAGTTCACACGGTTTTGCCTTTACAGCTATTGTTGGGTTGGACACTAGTATATACCCTGAACTTTGGACATCTGGGGGATCATAAGTATGATCCACATAAAGAATAGCTCAGAAGACTTTGGAAAGGTTGATTTATTTTTATTAGTGTTACGATTATTTCTTCAAAGCAGCTGAGTGAGGGTGGGTTGGTGGTGGGCAGAATTTACATTATCTAAGGAAGGGTGGATGAATGAAGCTTAAGACATAACTGAAAAATTCAACAAGAAAATATTTTTTTATGAAATAATCTCAGTTCTCTTGAAGCTAGAGTGTTTTGGTATAAGGCTATTTTCAAGACTAAGAAAATATTCATTGTATATAGATGCACACATAAACACACATACACATAAATATGAAACAATATATCCTACATAAAGGGAAAGATGTTATCTAGAATTTCATTTGCAAAGCAAAATCACACTACACTTGTCTTCATTAGAATATATTCATAGAGACAAGAAGCACGCACGCCATCTATATGTCTACATTTAGTAGGTTAAAATTTAGACAGGTCAGACTTTTATCCTTATTAAGAAACACTTTGGTTACAGGGAACATGCTCTTGTGCTTTATCAGGTTACAAATATTCATGAATTTCTGAAGATTACATTTATTGAAATTTCTCATTAGAAGAGTTTTCTGCAAAAAAAATAATTTCTGATACCAAATAATATTAAGCCATTTAATTCCATGAGAACAAAGCAAAGTGTTACGGATTCGAGATTGAGGCTTGAAACAAATATGATCATAGAAAAAGATTAGAGAATTGAAGGAAATATTAATGTATATGCTTCATTACATACTGCATTTATTTTAAAAATAGTAACGATTCTAAAATCCAAAGCTCACCTGCTACAGCAGTTATGGCTTCAGTCCCGCTTGTTTTCCTATTTCAGGCCATACTGAATGACATGGGAAGAAAATGGGAATATTATGGCTTTCAGATACACAAACTGCACCAGCCCTGCAATAATTAGCAAGGCCTAGAGACCATTCTAACATACCCCAAGGTATGGCCCTAAATGACTATTCATATAGAAATTACTATAAAGAAAGAGAGGACTTCAGTGCTATCTTATGTTCACTTCTTCTCCCGTTTTACTGCCTTTAAAGGAGGTGGTTTGGGACCAAACTTCATATTAAATCAGAATTCCTTTTCCCTGGGGCATTCTCAGGTACATCCTCAGGCTTTAAATAAAAATTAGGTTTGTTTCTTGCACATGGATTTATGGAGAACTGAATCTAGATAATGACAGATTTAACACATGATAGGAGATTCTGGACCATGCTTCTTATACAGAAGTACATCTTTTAGCTCTTACAATTATTTAACTTCCTGATTTGGATAGTGGTGAGACTTAATCTCACTTCTAAAAGTACTATCAGATGTTGCTTTTGCAGATATTAAAAGAATAACAACTTCTGTTCAGACTCATCAATTTCTTTCAATTTAATTATAGTTCTTGACAACCTGAGTTGCAGATGAGTAACACACACATAGAAATACAGACAAGAAGACATACCCTCAAGGAAAAACATTACAGGATTTCCCAGCCTGAGCAGATTCAATTGCAAATACTGAACAAAACAATTTACAACAAAGTATTTAATAAAACTCACAATACGAATGTATTTCCATTAAATGTAGGAGGTCATAATAGTCTTTAGGAAGAGATCAAACTGAGTGAAGAAGGTTAAAAGTTGCCCTATATCTCTAACCTTTGAAATAGATTCTTCCACACTTGGAACATGCTTTTATTACTATTACTATTATTATTTATGAACCTTGTAGGAGCAAAGGAAAAATATGTCTGTTCTCACGTCACATCATTAATCTTACATAACTGATAAGCAGCTGCATCAACAAAAAGGGTTTGTTTTGTATAATGTATTCAAGATAATGATGTGGAGTCAAAGTAAAAACCTATCCAGTATCAGAAAAATGGATCCTAACGTCTTACCGTTAGATATTGTCAAATGCTTTCGTTTAACATCAATTCTGTCTTATTCTGACTAATACATCATGAAAATACCTTGTGAACTAGGTTACTAGGCAGGTAATAATATCACTAGAAAATGAGACCAAGTATAGAAGTGATGTGTCCTAAATTTCATCAAAGACCAAATCAGAACTCTAAAGAACTGGATTAGAGCATCAATATCTGATCCAAAAGACTGCAGAAACATTTTCATTCTTTTTTATACTTGCAACTAGATTCAACATTCCCATTGTCAAAAAATTAGAGAAGTTACAGCTTTACTCAGTCTCACATGGGATGTTATGTACTTCATCATTCCTTAGCTATGATAGACAAGGAGCAAAAAAGATTTGTTCATTCATCCATCAAGCTGATCCACTACACCAACAGGACATCTTTGTGTCAGAGGCGTGTCTGTGTTAAGGTCTCAAACTTTTATGATATGTGTCAGCTTGGCATTTTTACATGACCTTTTCAAGCTATTGTTTCAGTTTCTTAAAATAAGTCCATTTTTACCTTCCGTAGTTATATCAGTATTATATATGAAGTTTCTGCGTGGTTGGTACTCCAGCTTTTCACAGTCTTACTGTATTCAAACTTTATACTCAGCAGCCAGTGGTACCTTAGTGGTGCCTGCCCATTCCCTATCATTTGTCCGTCTTTTCAAGCAACAAAGGAAGCACTTTGGTGTTTTTTTCAACAGATCTTTGATGTCAAACTGAACATGAACGCTTTTTTTAACTTAATCTACTGCCTGGGCGCAAGTGATTAAATCAATGACTTGATCTGTGTTCATGTAGTTTTCTTATGCTGTTAGGCCTAACTTACGCCCCTTAAGAAAATATTTTAGACTATTAAAAGCTTCATTTACTGTCTCTTTGCATTTCCATGCATTCATTTAATTAATCTTAGTTGTATTCCTTGGAACACTTGGAAGAGTTCCCTCCTTTCTTGAATGTATATACATGTTAAAAATGTTTTCAGTTAGGTATATTCCTTCTCTCCTTTTGTTCACTGTTTAGGCAAGTAATGTGTTCTAGTGTATGTCTTATCTTTTTTGCTCTTCCCTTAATTTTTACCAACTACAGATATCATACTAAGCAGGTCAAAACAAGATTTCAAATTTGAACAGTGCTAGCCCTGAAATACCATCTGGGGTATTATCTGCTACCTACTCTATTGAACTGTTTATATCACATTATCATGATGGAATCTACCATATTTCTCATCTTATGTTGTTAATGCAGAATATTCTTGGCTATACTCAGTTTTCCGGAATTTAATTGTGCTACTTCCATATGTTTCTGTTCCAATAAAAGACAATTTCTTTCTTTTTAAGAGATCTTAGAACTGCTACTACAAGTGTAGTATTTCTCATATTTAAGGACATATCCTCTGAACATCCTTCTCTCTATCAGAATGAGCAAGCTTGCTTAGGCATTATAAGGTCTGGTGGTCACAGGACTTCAAAATATATTCCTACTTTATTTGGCAAAAACAACTGTGGTGCAATAGTCAAGTCATAGGTTACCTAAGTTATCAATTAACTGAATTCTACTTGATACTTTTTAGCATAAAAGCCTTTAAAAGTTCAATTTTTCTTTTCATTTTGGCAGACTATTATACACACATGTTAATAACGATGCAATATAGGATACCAGAGGTGTTTTTCCTCCTATCTTCATACATGCAGATAGCTTGAAATTGAGATGATGTAATAAGAAATAAGACACGTATGTTTAATTCAATAATGAACTGAATTCACAGCACTATCATCACTTTGCATTACTCAGATGCAGCCTAGTTTTGCATTGTGTTCCTGAAATTATATATCATCTCTAACACTCAAAATAGCTCTTCATTTAGTTAAGTGGATGAGCCGATTTGTTGAGTTTTTAAATCCACAAATATACTGGTTTAAAGTATCATCTGCAGATACTGCAGGATTAGATTACGATAAAAGTTTTGAAGGTTAAGAAGAAAAATACTTGACTTCAGTTGTTAGCTAAAGTGACTGGTACTAGACATTAGTCACACGCTTTCTTTTTTCAATAGAAGGAAAGGAGAGAAAAACAAAGAACAAACAGAGCAGGGAAGACACATTAATCATTACTAAGACTGAAAAAATAATCATGATTAGATTACAATTGACATGATCCTTGTACCAACAAAAAGCCTAAGGAAATATGTCACTATTAACTCTGTGTGCTTATAATACATAACTCTTAAAAGAGATTTAAGGAACATTCATTTTTGCTCTTCCAAAAGGCAGGATCTTATGCTAGCACTCTTGACTGACACTGAATAGTCCCCCATCCTCTAAGCAGTTTTATTTAGTGGAGTTAAGTTTAGCAACATATACTATTTTTTTCAATTTTAGTGTACAGCTAAGTTATTAAGAAAATCCCAATGGATAATATAAGCAATTATGTTTACTCTAGAACCTCCTTTTCCAGAATTCAGATGATAAAAATTCTAATTACAATAAATTAGAATTAATATCCCATTTTAAGCCCTCCAGTTTCCCAGTTCTTGAGAAGTTGCTTGAAAAAAAAATGTGCTTCAGCCTGTAAAGTTGTCATTGTCTAAAAACATACAGTCTTTGAAAGCATCACCTCTTTGCAATTTTATTGATATTTTCTGGAACTTTAAAGTGTGCTCTGTAAATAAATGTATGCCCAGAATTTTTATACTTCCCTCACTTGTCCTTTCAGCACAGTTTGTCAGTTCTCATTTTCAGTGTGAGAAAAACATAATTTTTTCCTGACCTCCTTCATATAGTGGTGTAGTTGGCCTACCCTCTGGCTTACTCTGTTCAAGCATCAGCCCAGAGGTCTGGATTGTGTAATGTTTATCCAGCATGGGTGGGCACAAGTGTAATTCCAGTTGTAGTCATTGGAATTTCAGCTGCTTGCATCACTGTGTATGTTTTTTGTGCAGTTTGGCTGTTCAAAACCATACACAAAATAATGCTACTTGGAAGTCTGTTAACGAAATTCATGCCCAATCTGATGTCTATCAGATTTAATGGGGATAGAGATTTCTATCCTCTCTGGTTTTCATCAAAAGTCGCCAAATTTTATCCCCTTTCCCAATCAGCAAACCCTGTAGGACTTGCATGCTTGACCTGTGCTATGGGAGCAAGTGAGAGGAACCACCAGACAGCGGGGTTACTCATCGTGGAAGAGTCCCTGTTTCCTTGACCAAGCATAGCTCCTTCAGCACACGTTTTCCTCTCTCCTCACCTCTACGCTATGGCACAATATTTCTCTTGCTCTCTCTCTCACTATCTCTTTTCTGTATCTCTCGGAAATCAGACTGGAGTTCAGAGCACTTTCACTACCTTTTATGAGGTAGAGTGTGATGTCATAGATGGGGGCAGGGCTAGTCAACTTTCTACCCACCCACCCACCTGTGCTGAGGGAGCTACGCTTGAGACCGGAAGCAGTGACTCCTCAACGGTGAGTAATCTCCTGTCTCATCTATGTCTTTAACTCTCTCTATAGATCTGGGGTGGAGGGAAAAGACATGAGAATGGGGGGATTTTTTTTCAGCTTTTTTTTTTTTTTATTAACCATAGGTCTCATAGAATGAATTGCATGTATTGTTTTAGTCACCTGCAAAAAATCATTTCCTTCCTGTTCTGAAGTCCTAGACTTAATGTCATCTGTAAAGCAATGATCACATTCCTTTGTAGAGGTGGTCCATTTACAGGGTGGTTCAACTCATCCTTCAATGTTTATCGTGCACTGTGAAAAGGCAGACTCTAGTCCCCTTGAACTCAATTACTAAACTTTCATTAATTTACTTACAGTCGTGGTGGGCCATCATTTTTCTAAAGCACTTTGTGATTAAAGATAGATGGTGTCATTTATATATTTATCATTGTTAACTCAATAATGCCTGTTTATACAGGACAGGTTTTTTATTTTCTCTGTTCTCTGTTACTGTTTTTGCTTTATCCAGAATGTTCATTAAGCTATGTATTGACAATAGCCAAATTATAAGATCCATTTTACAGATGAAATAAAATTCAAAAGTAAATTCTGGAAGATGTGAAATTAAGTAGGAAATCAAATCCCAGGAGAGGTAACTGAGATTTAACTTTTGAAATTATAAATCAAAGCATTTGATTTTTTCCTGTGATTTTCTTGGTGTTTTTCTTGTGTCATTACTTGCACATTACTATTTTACTTTAAAGCGCTGTCTTGTTATCTATTACCTTGGCCCCAAGTATTACTACTTCCCTGTTTTAATATCCCTCAGCATTTTAAAAAAGACAAGATGGACTACGAAGATCTTCCTTTCTTGTTCTGCCTCTTGGGTATCTATTAAAGCTGTCAAGATGTCAGAGCTCTTATACTAAAGGGCAGAAGAAGGATCATATGAAGATTTTGACCCCCAGGGATACTGTAAATATTGCTGTTCTTGTTCATTTAAAGCTTTTTACCAGCTCCGTGTGGGGTCTTGTCATATCTCAGTGAAAGGCACTAAAAGGCAGCAATGCATACTCTATAAATCAAAGGCAAAGAGTGTGCAATCACAGCCTTTTCAGCAAAGGTGGTCCACAGTCTGATTGATGAAGTACTTCTATTTTCAGGTGACTAGGTGATTTTGAGGAATTGCGTATAGGATGCAGAGCCTTCCATCTTCTGGTCACTGGCGTGTACTGGGGATTGGTCAGTGGTGATGGATAGATATTCCTCCCTGATGACTCAGTGATGTTCTTTGTATCAATGCATAGGAGATCTGAATGAAATTTTGGAGGATGAAAGTCTTGTTTACAAAGCTACCAAAACTTTCACTAATTACTATTTCCCTTCCCGTCTGAGAGAAAAATAAGGACAAAGAATATAAAAATTGGCTCCCTGACAGGTGGTAGCTTTTCTAGCTTTGAATAATGTGTGCAAGGAGTTTTATTAGTGCTGCTTATTCCTTTAGTCAACCAAACACTGAAGTCTCCAAATCTTCCTTTGCAAAGCCAAGAACTTGTCTAGCAAATTTAGCTTCCCTAGCAAACTTCGATCTTTTAAGCAGGAAAGGAAAAGCAGGTTAGTCAATCTCTAATGTTTCATTGGGAAAACTTTATAGGAATTGTTGTTGTAAAGACAGTTCGAGGTTTGTTCTTTTCAGAGGCAAATGCTTTAAGGTAAAATTTAATTTAGATCCTAAGCACATCCTTTGCTGGTGAGTTTACAAAATTGGTTTTGCACATAATTATTCTTGCATAATGCAGGAGCCTTTTTGCACAGAATAGGTAAAACGTAAGGATCAACTGTACAGTGCCCCTAATCTCACTTCAATGATACAAAAGCATTTTGGTGGCATAGAGAGGGAAATTCTTTTTTTAAGTAATATAAGGATTGGGAACAAGAAATCAGAATTGGTATCGTTCAGTAATTAAGGTGAATTAAAGATACTGAACAGCACTGAGGGGATATTACAGAGATGTCAGTGGATTACAGTGGATTACCAGAGAAATTTGATGTCTAATTCTATCTTGTAAGATGAGCAAATCAGCAGTTGACTGACTTATGTATAGCGGGGAGTTTGTAGAGGGAACGGTATTCAAAATGACATAAACCGTTGCGATAATTACCCTGGAATCTGCCTGTTCCAAATCTACTAAATTTTTGTCCATGCAACCCCAGGATGTGAGTTTGCTTGAGTAACCTAACACTCAGAGAATAAATATCCTAATTTTACATTCACTGAGCTAATTTATCTTTTAAATTATTTTACTGGCAGCTATGATTTAAAAAAAAAAAAAAATAAATTTCTAAAGTGCACAGATTCCTGTATTTTACAGCTTTGGCTTGAATGTGTATTCAGTCAATTGAGATGTTTGTTTTAACTGTATATTATTTACATGTACATAAATTAAAGTAAAATATAATAAGGCCTAGATTTCAGCTGATCTTATTTACTGTGTAGTATGAAAACTTTTGTAAGCAAATATCTGAGCAACTAGTTCCAATATATGCTAATTTAAATGAGTCAAGTCTTCATAAGTGTTTTGCAAACTGAAAGTTACTTTATGATAAGGCATTCTTAAAAATTGTGTTGTTTTATGTTTGCAAGCACATTGTGTATTACTGACTCAAAGCAAAAACAATAAGTAGTATATTTATACCTATATATTTAAGCAGGTCAGCATTTAAATTTCAGATTTGTTCCTCAGTCATGCTGGCAAGGTGTTAGCAATATTTTAATGATGTAAGACCATTTATAGGGATCAAACTCTTTTTCAGTATTATTAAGATAGCTATATAAAATTCCCAAATTTTCTGTATTTGCCAGGCTGATTTCTCTTACAAGTTGAATTAAAACTTTGTGGGTTGATTCTTACCTTCTTCTTTTTCTGTGTGAGAAGTGAGGGAGAGCTGTGAAATGCACCATCTGTTCACAAACCATGTCAGCTGGTAGATAAATGCTCATCACCCTGCCCTCTCTTACTGCAGTTTTAGGCTGGTATAACACTGTTGACTCAAAATACTTCTGATTTAATCTTGTTTAAGCAAAAGAAGTCACAATGATAGTGCACAGCATTCTAGAGGACTCTTCATGATGATTTAAATTGCAATCCTTTCAAACTTTGACCTCAGCTCATTTGAGTTGTCAACAAAAATGGTCAAGAGCACTTGTATTGAATATAGTGGTTGGAGGAACCTAGAACTGCCTTAACACCCTGGACTTTCTGTTTCTGGGACAGTTGCATCTCAAAGACTTTAAACATGATTCTGTTCAATCATAATCCTTTGGATTTTTATCAAGCCCATCTGAGTGTCTCAAAGCAAACACAATAATATACCCTCATAAAACTGAAAACAAAAGCAAATATTGTCATTATTTCCCTTCTTCAAATGAGAATATGAGCCACACTCAAGGCAGAAAAGATCTATAGAATCATGATCAAGTTCAGTCACTGCAGCCTCCAAGACTCAGATAATTTTTAAGACCAGTGTTTCTCTGTCCTCCATTCTATATTCCAGTTTCTACTCTGCACGGCCAAATAAAAATTAAGAAAAAATAAAAACAGGAGAAAGAGTTCACAGTAGTTAAGTACGGTTTGAAAATGATAGAGTTGGAAAGAAATCTTGCAGTAACACGGAGAGGCTACCCCACTCAAGTTGTGTAAAAGATGATATTATGTCTACGGTGTAATGAAAACTGAGTATTTTATTATTCAGAAAAATTTTGATTGAATTATGAAGAGTTTTTTACTATTATCTCCATTGCTATATGGAGAGTGATTCATCTAGCCAAGCGTAAACATCTGCATCTGAGATATTCACTCCAGGCTTTCTTTATAATTAGTGGAGATCAATAGCCATTTCTAGAGAGCAGATATTGTTGTTTCAGATAGATGCTGACAACCAGGTAGATTAGTAACATCTTAAAAAAAATGGCAGAGGCACGGGCAGGTGAATTGAACCATATATTCAGACAAGCATAGAGTCAGGGGGTTTAGCCTTAGTGGTCTTTTGAGGGTACATATTCATATGTAAGTGATGTAAACTTTCTGTGAACTTAGCTGCTGGAGAAAGGAAACTGCCTATTTTTTTCTGATCACAAATACTTAAATTGTTTTGTAAGGAGCATTTATCTATATAAAGTAGCTCTCTCGGTGTCCCAATCTCTTTAGTTTCTGTAGGCTGAAAGGATTAATAAGTTTTATAATAGGTGGTTTTCCCCCATTTGACACTTTTGGAGATCGAAAGAGAAGAATTAAGGAAAATAATCTCAAAAATATTAATTAAGTTTGATTGAATTCTTGGACTACTGGGTCAAATCCAGGGACAATTTTTTGCACATGATGAGCATCTATGCCCAGATTCACTGTACTGTCTTTAGGATTCTAACGCAATTTAGGATCTCTAAATATAGTTAAAGAGATGAGGTACTCTGGCCCATATCCATAGAAAATGAACTCATGAAATATCTCAAGTGCTCCATGGTTCCTGGTCTTCTCCACCAAGCACAGAAGGAGTCTGGAATGCCTTGGTCCAGCATCTGGAGTTAGGTAGGATGAGTGCAGGATAATGCTTCATTTATAGACATGGAAACTTTGAAAACCTTGCCTAGGTCACCAAACACATCGTCTGAATGGTTTTTATTTCCTGCCTGCATTCCTAGTGAAATTGTCCAATTACAGACATCTGGAAAAATGCTTCTGGGGGTTCTAGTGCCACCAGCTATGAACAGCTCTTGGATCCTGACTAATATTAAAAGGCATTCAGTCACAATTTTTCTGATGCCAAGTAAATGCAGACAAATTCATATATAATCATGAGTAATGTACAATATTTAAGTTAGGTAAGAGCTGTATAAAAAAAGAGCCAGTGCAAGTGATTTTTCATTTCACCATTCTTCTGAATAACAGCTGAATTTATGCCTTCATCTCTTTTACATAAATTCTGGATTAGAGGGAAGATTTGGAGATGTGGTTGAATTAATTTGTTTTTGTGTAGGGAAGATTGTCCTGAGGTGAAAAGCACAGAAACCATTTGGGTTCTGTGAATCATTGACGTTGTAAGTACTTCTGCATTTGTTGTTCGGGGAAAATGCTAGTTAAAGTACTGAATCTCAAAAGAAAATAAATCAGGATTTCCTGACAGAAATATTTTCTGAAAAGAGTAGTACAGGAATTAACCAACTTGAGTGGTTAAGTCTTTCTACAATTACTCAGTTACTCCCTTCTACAGTTACTCAGTAAAAACTTTGGATAAAACCTTTGGATCAAACACTTGTTCTTGTAACAGTGAAAATAAGATCACCAACATCATCTACGCTATTTTAGATACATTTGCATATATACAGAAAAGACTAGGGGGAGATACTACCGTCTAAAACTACCTAACAGGAGGGTCTAGAAGAGCCAGATCCAGACTTGTCAGAGGTGCATAGTGACAGGAAAAGGGGCAACAAACACAAGTTTAAACCTAGGAAATTCCAATTAGATATAAGGAAAAAAAGTTTTACCTTGAGGGTAGTCAAATTCAAGTGCAGGGTGGAGGTCTCTAGACCAGAGATGTGGGATACTATCCATCCTTGGAGATATTCTGAATTTGAGCAAAATCCTGAACAACCTCATCTAATTCAATTTAGTTTGCACAGGGCATTGGACTAGATCACCCCAAAGCTTCTTTTTATCCTAAAGTATTCTATGATTATATAAATATTTGCATAATAAAATGTAATAAAAACAAGCCTTTACAATTCAGAGCAAGATTTTACTCATTCCAATTTATTCTTAATTTGTTGTCATCATTGCTTGTTCTTTTCTTGTGAACTGCAACAACCTTTACAATTGTTTCTATTTTGTTCCGGTTTCATTTGTTTGCAGTCTCCAGTAATTCTTACCTGTTTTGCTGTTTTTTAATAACATTTAGTGTTAGCTAAAGTTAAAAATGTAATGAACCAGTGCATTCAGAAATCATATATTCAGTAATTGACCAGGGAAAAAACCTTCTAGTAAGGAACACTTCCTGCGTGTTATTTAATCATTGATTGAGTTGGTCAAACAAATAGAACAGTTAATTGTGAATATGGTATTTGCAATAAAATGTTAGAATTTCCTTTAGAAATTATTTGTCATATATTACTAAGCTAGGTCTATCAGTGGTGGGACTTTTCTGAAAACCTGAAATGGGGCTCTCTCTTGAAGACTACTGTGGAGATTCAGTTTTGTTTCATTATTTCATTGCATACTGTTATAAAGTCCTGAATAGTGCTCAGGGAATCAAAGACAGAAAGGAATGTTTCCACTGATTGAGTTGAGCAACACTGCAAGGACCCTTAACTCCAAGGAACTAAAAGCCTTTTAGCACCTCAGAAGTGATCAATATCTTGAATGATCAAGCCTTTATCTGCTGTTATGAGACATAAAATATACATGAACAATAGCAGGCAAGCATTAGGAAGCAAGAAACAATTGTCCTGCTACTATCTTCCATTCTACAAGAGGGTTTTGTTTTATTCATTTTGACTTTGTTTGATGCATTGTTTCCAAGCCCTTTTCTGAGAAAAGCCAGCTATGCCTGTAGAGCAGCTATCTTCAAAGTGTCTCTGGGCTGACCTGGGCAAGCGTAACTTTAGAGATACAAAGCTAGCTGAAGGAGCAAATTTGTCTCAAAATGTGACATGGAGATAACTCACATAGAGATACCATTCTGACACTTTTACAAATTAAAAAAGAAGTTGGGAAAATATCACATTTCTCAGCATTGCAGTCTGAAATCCTGCATTATGTTGCTTTTCTTTTTGTTTTCATTGTGACAAAATCAGGAGGAATAGCAGGAGATAACACATTCTTATGTAAAGAATATAGTGTATCTATGCTTTATTGATTTTTTTTAATCCAAAGTCTCCTGCATTTTATCACTGAGAGTACAATTTCCAGCCAACCAGACATGATTTGGACTCCCTTCAGGTAAGACAGTAAGAAAGACATGCTTTTCTTGTTATTATACCTGTTCTCTAGATAAAGAACAAAAGGTTTGTTTCCAAAACTTAATTTGAAAGAGCACTATATTATTTTGTGCTTTTAAAAATGATATCTGTCTTCAAATTACATAGAAGTCAGAACTCAAGTCAGGAGGAGGGAGATCAGTAGCACAGACTAGTTAGATATCCTGTATTTCCTCTTCGAGGTTTAACTGCAATCGGATATGAAAGTGGAAATTTGTACTGACATGCTTTTTGCAGGGTCCTGTCTGCGCTTTTCTACCTGTGACGTCAGGTTCAGACAGTGTCATATCTTGTGTAGACTTCTGGCATATGAATCCCTGTGTAAAATGGTGTATACACTCCTGGCAGTAAACAGACCACTTTCATAAATTTTTATATTAGTAACTTTTTTATTGGGATTGATACTGAGCTTCCACAGACTTCTTACTCCAATTTTCTTCAGTAAGCCTCCTGACGATATCACAAAAGCTTAGTTATACTTTGAGTTAACCTATCCTGTCAAATATAGTTCGGACTTCATCTTTGCAGACATTTTATCTTCTTGAAGATTAGGTAGGAGCCTATCTTCAAATCAGTCATATGAAAGTCTGTTTCCTGTTAATCATCCAAGAATTCAGATCAAACTATTCCATGTGATAGAATGACTTTAAAGTTGTAAATGTAGTTGTACTATTTTTGCTACAATTAGTAATGCAACTGTGATGACCACTAGAGAATCATATTTTTTGTCCATGACATTTCATCATAGGCATCATCCTCCAGGCATTAGTTCTATGCAGAATGAGGCAGATTTAGAAGAAGAAACCCGTGAGCCATGATGGCAGAAGACTCATTCCCATGTTTTTCAATTGTAGGTTGATGTAGAAAGTGTTTCTTCCTCTACATTCAACTTTAGCAAAGAAAACATGTAGTATACGCAGCCATAGTGCTGGCAAGGTTATGGGGTGAAAACCTGTTCCCATCTACAAAACTCCTTTGACTTCATTGACTGAGGATTTCTTCCTTGGTGTGTGGAGTTGTTCCAGATGTTTGGGCATTCAGACTCTTGTCAAATATACTAATTCAGTAACAGACTCCAAAAGTTTTGAGGCAGTGTTGTAGCATGAAAATGACTGATAAAACCAGCTTATTTAAAAAATTCAATGCTATATGTGGTTGCTTGTCCTTATAGTGTTTCTGGTATATGATATGAATTGTACCATTTTGGCATCTTTTTCCTGCTGTGCAGTAGCAGATAATTAGCAGAAGAAAAAGAACTGGTTCTGGCAAAGTTTTCATTATGGATCAAAATATTTTTTCCAACTAAATTCTGAAAAGAATGCAACAATATATTAATTAAATATTGAGGAAATAGTCTACATTATGTTTGTTATCGCCTAGAAAAATTGTAAATTTTGTGTTATAGCAGTAATATCATATTGGATAATTAATTTATTGACTGTAAATACAGTGATGAATAGAAAACCTTTAATATCTATCAAAATTTTCAAAATTTATTTTCCAACTTTGGGACCTGCCAGGCTGGAGAGACTTCAGTAGTAATTCTATTTCACAAAAAGAATTGGATAACGTTAGCATTCAGTTGTTTCCAATTGTCTTATTTTTCATTTCACCATTTCAAGTTGTTAAAATATAAGCTTTCATGCTAGCTCATTAGGAGAAACACTGACAGTATGGAACATCAGCCATTGATATAAAAATAACCTTTTGATAATGTCTGAATTAGAAGGGCATTTAGTGATTTCCACAAGTACAACAGATCATATGTAAAACTAGATGGGCTAAAGTAAAAGAAAGTAAGTGTCTGAGTCCTGCCTAAGACTCGTACTAGCTCTCATCCCTGAGCTGTGATCTCTAAACTCCAGCCTCAAAGCATCTGCATTTCCAACGTTAATATTCCCTATGTGTATGTTTTGCTCCAGAACATGCACACTAGTGTATTAGTTCGAAAGGTTCTTGGTAGCTTACCACACTTAGCAAAAACCTGAACTTTGGCAGGTTTTACAATTGGGTGTTTCACTATGTTACTAGATGACCCACTAAGCAATTTCAGTGCATACAAAACCTAATAGAGCTGGCTGGACAACATTTTGGAGATGCCTAATATCTTTAGCGGTGTACTATGCTCTTGGGCCAAAGACAAGTGGATTCATTATCTTTCAGACTATAACCTGTGAGTGAGGCTTTTCGCAAGGCTTCTTGTTAAAGATCCATCTGCTTATAGCTATTGATGGAGGGAGAAGAGAGGACAAAGCAAAGATGAGTAAATAGGCAAATGATCGTGATGTTGAAGCCCATGTTTCAGTCTCTCAACTGGGAAGGCAGAAAGATTTTTGTTTTCCTCAAGAAAAGAAATACTTCTAAGCTTTCTGGCACCCACTATGAAATTTAAGTACAGTCTCTGCTAGCTGAGTATTTCTGAGTTGGTGCATGGCTTACTATTTTGCATGCTGATTGAGACACTGTTGTGGTTTCAGCTGGGATGAAGTTAACTTTTTTGCTAGCAGCTGCTGTAGTGCTATGTTTTGGATTTGGGATGGGATAGCACACTGGTGGTTTTAGTTGTTGCTAAGCAATAAAGGCCTTTTCTGGTCCTCATATTGCCCCACGCAGCGAGCGGGCTGGGCGTGCACAAGAAGTTGGGAGGAGACACAGCTGGGACAGCTGACCCCAACTGACGAAAGGCGTATTCCATACCATGTGATGTCATGGTCAGTATATGAAGCTGGGGGAAGAAGAAGGAAGGGGAGGACATTCGGAGTGATGGCGTTTGTCTTCCCAAGTAACTGTTACGCATGATGGAGCCCTGCTTTCCTGGAGATGGCTGAACATCTGCCTGCTGATGGGAAGCAGTGAATGAATTCCTTGTTTTGCTTTGCTTGTGTGCGTGGCTTTTGCTCTACCTATTAAACTGTCTTCATCTCAACCCACGAGTTTTTTCTCACTTTTACTCTTCCGATTCTCTCCCCCATTGAACTGCGGGGAGTAAGTGAGAGGCTGCGTGGTTCTGGTTGCTGGCTGGGGTTAAGCCGTGACAGAAACAAAAGGTATGCAGGGCTCCTGGTGGTTCAGTGAAATAGGCTGTATGTCTTGCTACAATAAAATTAAAGGGCTTTTTGTAGGACAGCTGGATAGTTTTGAGGGCATTTAGGTGGTATTCCTTAACTTTACAGGATTAGTATTCTTATTTTAACATAAACTTAGATTACTTCTTCAAACCTGTTGATTTAGTGAATGAAGTATAACTCCCCCAATTTTAGTGATACGAAGTGTTGAATTGTATGTTTTGATTATATTTATATCTATATTAGTTTCATACTAAGTATTCTCCTCAAAGCAAATGAATTGGAATATCACTTTGTCTTTTATCCTTTTTCTTTTAAAATAGCCTGGGATAAGTAAATCAACTGTATAAATGCATCTCTACAAATTTTCTGTATTATGTCTGTCATATTTGATTGGGAATGCCAGTACTGGGATTTTTTTTATATGCTTATGCTTTTTCAAAGTGGCATAAAGCAGTTGGTAACCTGTTGACCTTGTAAATTAAATGTGTGTTTTAAAATGGCAATGATCTGTAGAAAACAGAAGATGCCCATAGTTCTTGGTATAATTGTGTGCTTTCTGTTGTCCTAAGAAATGGCAGCCTTTGTTAAATGCAACCAAATGGGCTTTGGAATCCCTATGGGTTTCTTACCTGTAATTGAGAAAATGCAGATGAGGGCAGTTATTCAGTGGATTGGCCACCTATCAAGCACAACTACCCTCAGAATGAATTAAATATTCAACATGTATAAAGGAGTAAGTTAATTGCAATCAAATGTGAAACTAAATAGCTAAGAAGAGTATACTGTTTTCTTTCTGTAGCCACAGATCCCTTTTTAAGACTATTGTGACCACATTACATTCTAAATAATGACATTTTGTTTGTTATTGAATCTCAAATATATAGGATAGTTTTCTCACAATGGATCCATACCTAGCAAAAACCTTATGCGCATTTTCAAGTGACTGAAATGTGGCTTCAGCCATTGTGTAGTAGTGCTGATAAATAGCAGATGTCTCCTACCATAGGGATGAGTGCATCTGAATAGCAAATAGGCCATTTTTGCATCGACTGTCACCAATACTATCATGTTTTATGCATGAAATGTGCCACAGAAATGTAAGACATAAGTATTATGAATAAGATCTTTTTCTTACATATATCTTACATATGTATGTAGGACTGGATTTACTATTAAGCACAGCTGAGAGGAAAATGTTCTGCTTCATAAGAATGTAATCTGGGAAAATGGTATTCCTGATTCACTTTCCAGATTCATAATTGTTTCATGTAGCCTTATTTGCTCTAGAGGCTGTTAATTGATTTTTGGCTTGTGATAACAGCAATTGTACCTGTCCACAAAAGTATGAATTTGCTTTGAAAAGGAGGAGAAGCAGGGAATGCACCCGGAATTCACAGATAGCCTTAAGGGCTTGGCAATGCCTAAATCCCCTCCTAAAGGCATACAAATCAAATCTTAGCCAAGAGAGTTTGAAGCGTTACAGGTTCTTTTTCAACATGTTAAATAAATGACAGTTGTTCCTCCTGACCTGTACAAAGTAAAGAAGACTTAACTCTGTCAATAATTACTAATACTATTTTGTTGCATTCACACATTTCAAGATCAGTATGGGCCATTGTTATCATCCAAACTGTCTTCCTGAATACCTGATGCATGAGCTTCCCAGAATTAATGTGCATTAAAAATGTCCAATAGTTATGCTTAAACTAGAGTATACATATTAAGCAAAAACACTCAATATTGATTTCACAATTTCTAGAGATAGAATCACTATCTTTCATGAGTTCTTGTGATTAATTAATATCACTGCTAAAAATTTTCAACAAATTAATAACTAAAATGACCTGGTTCACCTTTCAGCCATTATTTTCTGTTATATCTTTGTCTAATCTGTTGACCTTGAAATATTATCAGCTTTCTGTTACTATGTACTTGGTGATTTCAATCAACTAATTTTTTAATCATTCACTTCACTAATGGAAAAAACAGAACTGATCGAATCTTTCCCATAAAAGATGTGCTTTGTTCTTGAGGTTCTTTAAATTCTTTCCAGTTCCTCAGTATTGTTCTTGTATTGAGAAGAGGACTCAGTATTCGGTAGCTGTGGACACATGATAAAGTGAATATCATAATTTAGCCTATTTCATCACTGTCCTCCTTTTTGTATATTCAAGGATCCTGCATAGGATAAAGTTCCTTATTGTATAAGTAGGAACTTTGTATTGTATAAGTAGGAATTTTGTATTGTATATGTATCTGCTATAAAGTTGGCCAAACTGAAATCTACACTTCTTTTACCAGCTTATTAGATAACAATCACTTCCGCTCTGTATGACTTACCACTTTCCCATTTGTTCTGTTATCTGCAAATTTCATCAGATAAGTGGCCTTTTTCCAAGTTTTTAAGAGAAATATGAACATTGTAAAGCTGACAAATGGTTTCTCCAAGACTCCACTGCAAAAGTCACTGTTTAGCAATGATTTTTTTGTGCATACGTATTTTTGGAAACTTAGCTATTAAAGAATTTGGAATCATTCTGTATGTGCCTTGTTAACTTTGTAGGAGTTGAGTTTTTAATGAAACTGTCATGTAGTACCAAGCAAAACAACTTTCAAAGATCCAATTATATCAACACTATAATTTTAAACAATCCAAAGTTTAATCCTATCAAAATATGATGTAGGTTACTTTGAATTTTTTTTTACCCACAAAACCATTTGGTTACCATTAACTGTGTTTCTTTCTTCCCTTTATTTATGGAGTAATAGAATCATAGAATAATTTGGGTTAATAGTTAAGGGACCTTTAAAGCTCATCTAGTTCAACCTCCCCTGCAATGGCAGGGACATCTTCAACTAGATCAGGTCGCTCAGAGCCCCATCCAACCTAACCCTAAAAGTTTCCAGGGATGGGGCATCTACCACCTCTGTGGGCAACCTGTTCTAGTGTTTCACACCCTCATTGTTAAAAAATTTCTTCATTATAGCTAGTCTGTCTTCCCTGTTTTAGTTTAGAGCCATTACCCCTTGTCCTATTGCAACAGGCCCTGCTAAAAAGTTTGTCCCCATCTTTCCTGTAGGCCCTCTTTAGGTACTGAAAAGCCACAATAAGGTCTCCCGGAGCCTTCTCTTCTCCAGGCTGAACAACCCCAGCTCTCAGCCTGTCTTCATAGCAGAGGTGCTCCATCCCTCTGATCATTTTTGTGGCCCTCCTCTGGACCTGCTCCAACAGGTCCATTTCTTTCCTGTGCTGAGGGCTCTAGAGCTGGACACAGTACTCCAGGTGGGGTCTCACAAGAGCGGAGTAGAAGGGCAGAATCACCTCCGTCAGGCTGCTGGCCACGCTTCTTTTGATGCAGCCCAGGATACAATTGGCTTTCTGGGCTGCGAGCTCACATTGCCAGCTCGTGTCCAGCTTTTCATCCACCAGTTCCCTCAGGACTCTGGGATGCATCTTGTCAGGTTCCATAGACTTTTGTATGTTCAGGTTGCTTAGGTGGTCATGAACCTCATCTCTTACAGTGGGAGGGTCTTTGCTCCCCCAGTCCCTGCCTTGTGGTTCATCCACTCAAGAGGTGTGGAAAGAGAGATTGCCAGTGAAGACCGAGACAAAAATGCTGTTGAGTACCTCTCCCTACTCCTTGTCCTTTGTTACCAGTTTGCCAGCCTTGCTCATCTGGGGGACACGCTTTCTTTGACCTTCCTTTTGTGGCCAACATACCTGTAGAAGCCCTTATTCTTTGCATCCCTTGCCAAGTTCAGGTCCAGCCACACTTTGGCCTTTCTGACCCCACCCCTACACAAGCAGGAAGCATCCCTATACTCTTCCCAGGATACCTGTCCCAGCTTCTACTGCCTGTGCATTTCTTTTTTGCCCTTTAATTTGATCAGCAGGTCCCAACGCAGCCATGCCAGTCTCTTGCCTTCCTTTCTTGATTTCTTACACCTGGGGATCGAGAACTCGTGTGCTCTAAGGAAAGCATTCTTAAAGATCTACCAGCTCTGTTCTGCTCCCTTGTCCCTGAGGGCAGTTTCCCAGGGGGTCCTATTGACTAACTCCTTGAAGAGCTGGAAGTTTGTTTTCCTAAAATTCAGGGTCCTGACTTTACTCTTCCCCTGACCCATATCCCTCAGGACTGCGAACTCCACCACTGCATGATCATTGCAGCCCAGACTGCCTCCAATCTTGGCATATCAATTAGCTCACTTGCATGAGTGACCATCAAGTCTTGTCACAGACATTGCATTATTTTATTTGGGAGTGCTATCAGCTGAACTGGCCTATAATTTCACGGGTCATTCTATTTGCCCTGCTCAAATACTTCCAGACTAGGAACTATGTATGATTCTTTTGATGTCTTCCCCACTTTTCAAGGTTTATTAAAATCAACAATTGTGATACAGAACATTCCAGTTCTTTTAAAACTACTTATACTATATCCTTGCTCACTGGAAATACAGACTTTTTTTCTCTATTTTCTTTACTTTTTGTAGTATGTTTCTGATTGTAAACATGAAAGTATCTCTGGAAATTAAATTTTCTCCTTTCTAAAACCTGTGGTATAATTCTTCCCTGTTACAGTGGTGTGACAATGCAGGGAGAACATCTCTTTTCTTTTGCTTTACTGTTAAGTAGGAAATTTTCCAGCATTATCATCTCCCACTTTTTCAGCTATTTTTGGTATTGTAATTGCTGGTTATTTTACTTAGATTATATGTATATGTAAAAGAAGTAAGAAGTCTTGATTGTCACAAGTTCTAGAAAAAATACAGCACAGCTTATAAGCAGATCAAAAACTCCTCAAAGCCTTATAGATTTTTTGGGGGGAAAAACCTCTGAAATTATCTTCTTGGCAGATAATAGGCTCTGCTGCTCCAGTGTTCTACCCTTGCTTTCACTAATTGCAAAGTTAGCGTTTAGCAAAATCTTTTTTTTATTATTTTTTTCTGAATGATTTATGCCTTCCCTGGGTAGATGGCAGTTTTAACCTGAATAAGTGACCAGCTCCAGTGCAGTGATTCTTTGGTTTTTTTTTTAATTTTCCCCAGCTTTCTCTGTTCCTGGAGTTTTATGGGCCAATAACCTAAATTTGTCTCATGTTTGAGAGGGCTTTTTTTCTGAAATGGAGGCAAATGTATTTGTAAAGAGATCTAAGTAGCAGAACACTATTACTTTGTATAGTGAGTCAAAGGCTCTGTTAGCTGTTAGCATGAAAAGCTATCGTTATATTCATAATTCCCTAACCATTTCTAGGGATTGAAGTTTGCCTTCTGTACTGTGCAATAATTTCTTAGTGGTACTTTTCTTTGAAATGTTAATTTTCCCTTTTTTTTTTTTATTATTAACATTATCTGTTTGGAAAAGTGCATATGTTTCTGTGCCCAGATTTTGTAAGGAATTAACACACTAAGGGCTTGATTTACTGCAGCCACATTCCAGGTTTATGCCACTGTAGCTCTGCTGATTACAAAGTACAGTTTAAAACTGAAATAACTCAGTGGTGTAGTAAGATCTAAATGTTAATTGAAATTATGTTCATTCAGTTTAATTCTTCTTTACTGAGCCATAATACAAGCAAGGTGCTGGAGGCAATAAGAAAATCACTGGAAATGCTTAGGTAGCCAAATTGGATACATGGGATGACTACCAGCAGATCTTGGAGAACACTCATAGCCTAATACTATTACGACGTTTTTATATCTCTTGTCTGATTCCAAGACTTGAAAGCATTTTACAATATGAATGGATATTAAGGACAAGGACTAAGTATCTGCATATTAAAATGTCATTAACAATGGTGAAAATAAGGAACTCATCTACTATAATAGCAAACTGAAACTAGAGGTAATTAAAATGGCATCAAAATATGTAACGTGGTTTTCTAAAAGACATCGTTGCAATCTGCATCCGATCCTGCAGAAGTACATGCTTCTGCATACCTTTATCGATATACTCCATAAAATTACTAATGTGTTTAAAGATTGCATCCTTTGTATGGTTTTAAGCATCTAATTTATGTGCCTGCTCATTTGAAAATGCTTCCTTTAATCATTCTGTTCCTTAATTTATGCCCCATGTAAAAGAGCTACCAGAACTCTTTTCATAAAGAAACAATGGAAAATGTGAAGCTATTGGAAACTTTCAACAAATAGATTTCATTCAGGAATGTGCAATATAGGCTTGATCCAGTCACTTTATCCAGATTGATTATGAAGTAAATACTATTTGACAGTATCGCTTTATATTCAATATCAATCCACCAGTGTTTCAAAAAGAACCATTTAACAATGAATAATGCTTGATTGTAGATCTCTACGGTAAATTAGAATATCCTAATTTAATAGAGTATGATCTGTTATTTGCCAACAAACATACAGATTGCCTTATAAATCATGGAGAACTGTGGTTATAGAATAACACTATACTGAATTATATTTCATTACTGCCTATTGAACAGTCATGTTTCTGCCATATAATGTAATTTTCCATCTTTAAACTTAGTTTCTTTTACTAACAGAAAATACAAATTAGTTCCGAGGCAAAACATTTACTGGGGGCAGGCAATTAACTATGCATTTCAGGGAATGGCACCAAGTACATGAAAATCATTAAAATGCTTTTTTGTTTTTCACCTCACTGTATGTAGCTGTTTATGCATTTAATGAGTCATAATGAGTATAAGGCCACAGCTGAGGAAATCAAAAATAATAGGTAAGTCTATAGATTAATGTGGTTCCAGGTACAGTAATGTCTATTCTTGTTCACATCAGTCACTGACACTTCAGAAAGAGGTTTCTTCTGAACTCTTCTCCTGTTAATGATTCAAAATACTTGAGGTGAAGTATAATATGGTTTTTGTTATTGCCTTATGAGTATTTATCCTGGTTACCTTGCTTAGAATTCATGTTAAGGAATCGTATGCTCCCTAAAAATGGAGCAGGAAAGGTTTGGAGGGAGGCAGGCTTCTTATACTAATTAAAAATAGCTAAGAGCTTACTGAGCAAGTAGGGTGGAATTAAAGCGTAAAAATAATATTGCCTCAAAAATCATTCTTGCCAACTGGAAAAGACTTATAAAAAATTGAGCCAGCTTCCATGGTAGAACTGAAAGGCTTTATCATGAAGAGTGTATCCCACTTTTTCAGTAGTTTGGGAAAGAGATAATTGAACATCCTAAATAGTAACCTGGGTTGCTACAGTACTTAAGAGTGTATTTCTAGTACCTACTCGTTTGAGAATGTCTAGTTGGATTTGGCAAGCCCCTAATTCGCATTTTGGAACATTGAGACATTGCTTTGGAAGTCCCAATATATGCTTAAATCCTTTTAAAAATTTGGCCAGGGATATGTACTTGATTTCAGTGTATGATGGAAGCTTGTTGACTGGAAGTCCCAATGTTTTGAAGTTCAACAAGTTCTTAAGACCTCTTACATCCAGAGGACCCAGGAACCTCAGGCAGACTTGTGCGTGGGAGAAACACAAGGGTATATGTACAAAAAGCCTGCTAATCGTAAAGTAAGATTCTTTGTGAACATAAGTAGCTCACATATTATAGTAGCTACAAAAACCTGCAGTTAACTGTTTCATCTTTTTATTTCTTTAGGGGTTTCAAAATCTCCTTTCATCTTTTCAGATGGGATTCTCTAACAAGCTCAGCACTGGCCTTACGCTGCTCCTGTAGACATCATTGGGGGTGTTGTCCTGGGGTTAATAGGAATTGTTAGAACAAACCTGAACACTTGGGAAAAATCCTGTGAACCTATTTTGGGATTTCTGGCATGTAATAGTAAATTTTTAAAGGTTTAAGTAAGAAGTAATGTTTTTTTGTGAAAAAAGAGGCAACTTCTTCACCCGTAGAAAAATAATCAAGAACAAAAAAACAGTCAACACAAGCTTTTCCTTTGCATTATTAAAAATTTTAAGGTGAGGTACCACAGTCTCACATTTACAGTTCAGTGCATGCTGTTGCCAGTGCTTGTTACTACAAGCTACTTGATTAATCCTGAGGGGGAGGATTCATTTCATCTTTAATGAGATCTGAAAGTATCCAGACTCCAGTCAGGAAACAGTCCGGTGATCCAGTCATGGAGTAACATTGCTGTATTTCATTTTTCTTTTCTATTTCTAGCTGGACAGTGCCACTTCTCTTATCCAGGCAGCTAAAAATCTGATGAACGCTGTGGTCCTTACGGTGAAAGCATCATATGTGGCTTCTACTAAATATCAGAAGGTCTATGGTACTGCTGCAGTGAACTCACCAGTTGTATCTTGGAAGATGAAGGCTCCTGAGAAGAAACCTCTAGTAAAAAGAGAAAAACCAGAAGAATATCAGACAAGAGTGAGAAGAGGGTCCCAGAAGAAACATATTTCCCCTGTACAGGCCTTAAGTGAATTTAAAGCTATGGATTCATTCTAAAACACTAAGCTTTACCAGGAGGGTTTTATATTCTTTTTGTATGCATACCTGCCGACTTGTATGCGTCTGGCATGGGGTGGGGGGAAGCAGTGTCAATTTGCATGCAACCTGAGACTCTATTGAAGTAACTAACTTTCTGCAATGCCACAACTTGGGGCATTCTCTTCTGATGTTAAATGGACGTATTCCAAGCTTACTTTTTAAACTAAACTATAGCAGTGAATTGGCCAAAGAATTTGCATCACAGGGGTACGTGTGGGTTAAATAAACTCAAGTCTAAACCCAGAAATTTTTATGCATGCAAGAAACATTAGGTTGGCAGGTATATTAAGTGAAAAAAAAAGGAATTGTAATGGTAGACCATAAAGCTTGTATTGCTTCTGTTCCAGTGCAAAAATGTACTAGCCAATATGCTTAAATGTGTGGCCCAATAATTAAATGATATAACTTTTAAGTCATCTTCATTATAGTATGTGAATTTTTAAAACAGATACAAACTAATTCATCTTAAAAATGCTTCTTTTAAACCATATTTTGTTCTTTATATTCTAGTAGTGTTATGATTGCTCACATTTCAGTTAATCCCATTAATATGACCAGAAGTTTACTTTTGCCAATTGAATTCCTTATGGTGGAGTATGAAGCACAATATGGTGATTGACATTGCCTTTTATATTATTATTATTATGATTATTATTATAATATTAGTAATAGAAGACCTGGTGGTGGAATGTTTAGAGATGCGGAAACTGACAGTGTGAGAATTTAGAGGCAAATATGTAGGTGTAGCTTGGATTACAGGTATCTGACATACCATTGTATCCACTAACTCAATAAACTCATTTAACCTTGAAATCCTCAATGTGGCTCGTCTCTTTTAATGCACAGATATCTCCTGTATCATAGTTGATGTAGACAGTGATTAATTTTGCCTCATGCTGCCTTTTTTTATAGTTTTTTTTGGTGAAGAAAAGATAACATTACATTCAGTTTCTCATTTTTTCTAACCAGGATAGCCAAACATGGTCAGTGGGTCAAAAACAGAGTTTAAAACAGAGACAGATTTAAACTTCAATACATGAGACATATGTATCGTGTGGGATGAAATTGTTTGAATACAACATCTCAGAAACAACATAAAGATAGTTCCATTTGTTAACCTTATAAGGTTGACCTCTCAAAACCTTGGAAATGTTCTATTGTGCCACACTGTATAGATCTGTATAAAGACCACTGCGCAAAGAAATGCAGTAGCTACTTTTATTCCCTTTTAGCCCAACAGTTGGCTCAACTATAGAGATTGTATTATTGTTATGAAAAGCTCTTGATATATATGAAAATAAAACAATGAACATGTATTGATTTTTCTTATAATTAAATATCAACAACCTAAGAGAACATTCATGACCTCGTAAGGGATTTGAAACACTGTGATAAACAGTGAGGTGTACTGTAAGTGACATGTATATCCCTTACAGTGTTTTTGAGAGATGTTTGGATGCTTGTCTCATATATGCTGATTATTCCTCAGAATAGCAACGTAGCAAATTTTGTTCTATTGCCCTCCTACGCAATATTTATGAAGAAGTGTACTCTCAGAGATCTTTTAGGAAATTACTATTTTTGCTTTGTTTAGTTGTACTGCATAATAAAAAGATTCCCCAATCAGAACCAGAGACTGTACACAGTATCAAAATACATTAGAAGGTGTCAGGAGGTCCTTGAAGAGCTTTCCCCATATTGCCCTGTAGTCTGACATAGACTGGCATTACTTGTGGTACCAATAAAATACCTGAAAGTAATTGGGATAATTACAAATAAAATTACAAAGGCAAAAGATGCATACTGAGTTTAAAGAAAAAATAACAAATAACAGACAAATAAAACTGCTCCAGTATGGTGCATGAAAAAAGAAAATAAGCAAATGGCCACAAATAAAAGTCATAGTGCTTCTCCAGAAGTGTTTTGGTCTAAAACTGTGATGGGTTAACTGAATGGTTGCTTTAAAATTATATTATTGCTATAAGAGGCATCCCAAACATAGAGTTGTTTAGAAGAAACCATCTAGACAATGAGATCTATGAACAGGTCTTGTAGAGTCTCCACTGGTTAAGGCTGTATGGTTAAAAAGGAAGACTGTAATACGAGGAATCCATAGTCGGTCACTCAGTCAACATAGTGATGGTGTCAGCAAAATGCAAAGGAAAATTAGAGTCTGAGAAGGTAAAACCCAGAATGATTTTGGGCAACTTAGTTCACTTGAATTAGAGTCCTACTTTAGGATGGATTATTTGCCTTTTAAAGAGGCCCATCTATGCTCTAAATACCTTTATGGTAGCATGATAAAATTTAGTGTTGATAAGTGAAAAGTAATGCACATGAAAACAAGAACCAAAAAACAACCAGAACATACCAGTTCATGCTCAGCTCATGTAGTACAGCAAATAGAACATTAAGGTTGATTAGAAGAGGTTTAATAGAGAAACAGGAAAATATTGAATGATACTATACATCAGGGATGTGCCTATGTTTGAATACTTCATCCAGTTTTTATCAACTCATCTGAAAGAAATGGTGTAGGATGGAAACTTAAATGGAAACATGAGAAGGATTATGAAGTCTGGAATGGCTTTCATGTGAGGAGAGACTAAATAAGGCAAGTCTTCAGTTTCTTCGGGATCATCAATAGTGAGGCTATGAGATAAATAAATAAAGAAAAAGCAATCACTGGTCCTTATAACAAAAATTAGGGTTGACACAAAGAATTATCAAACTAAGTTCAATATTAAAAAAAAAAAAAAAAAAATTGTGGAATTCATTTTCACAATGTCATAGTTGCCACAATAATAATTCCATTGACCACACCAACCAAGAATTCACCCCACAGACTTTCCATCTTGAAATCTTGCAGATCTTAAAGATCTAGGAGATCTTTAAGTCTAATATGAAGTGTAGGCATAAAATAATGTGGGTGGATTTTGGAAATGTTCACTACAGCCAGTCCTCCACTAGCATAAGGGAGCTAATATCACCAGCATAGTGTAATGAAGAACTACTGGACCTCCACAATCTTTGATCCACATCTGTTTCTCATGACTATCACCTTGGTTCACAAACCAAATGTATGGGTACTATACATATTCTTGGATACATACAACTTTGAAAATTTTTTCAAATTGTACCTACAGTGCAAAAGAAGCAATTACATTGTTGTTTCTAGAAATTACAGTTATATATTTCTTGATGACAGAATTTAGTTATTTTTAAATAATTATTTGCTTCCAACAGATGAACGTACAGCAAATGACTGGTTTGAAGATCAACATGGAGGTCAGATTGGCGTCCCTGAGCTAGGGACAGTTTCTATCCTAGTGTGGTCTTCCATACTGTGGTCACTCTTCTTGTTATTCACATGCCAGAAATTGTTTCTTCTCTACGAGAAGCCCAAGTTAGAAGAGCGAATTATATGCTTTTTCCAGAAATGCCTGTCTCTTTTGACTTGTGGCCATGAGGAGAAGGCTAGAGAAAGGGGTTTTGTTTTCTTCCCATCTTAATACAATATGGAAAAAGGGCTAGCAGAATATTTCAGTTTATAATTTATTTCTTCAGCAAGAACAGGAGCCAATTTGTGAATTAAGAAGTCAGAGAAAACAGAAAACCTGAGAACTTTTAGATAACTTTCAAAATAATTTTCCTAAGATTATTTTTTTCCTTATTGATTTATTTATTAAATTAAGAATTTGAAAATAAGAAGAAGAGTTAAAACAGCTAAATATGTATTCTAGGTCAAGGACCTAGTAGTCAAGGAGCTACTGAGCAAGACATTACTGCAAAGGAATAGAGATTTTGGGTGAGGCAAAGAAATGAAACCTGAGTGTGGTAAAATAACTTAGTACATTACTCATACAGAGCACTTTCTTATCCTTAATCCCAGCAATCTCAATTACATCATTAAACTTATACATGAGTTTAAGTGCTTGGCTGCATATAAATGATAATATTCATATGCTTAAAGTTGAACAAATGCTTTGATAGTAAGGAAGCAGGGGATAAAGCTCAGCACAGATTTGCTTTGATCCAGTATTTTCTTGCTACTGTGTCTTTAGAGTGTGAAATACTGATCAATAGTTCAGCTCTTTTACATTTTAAAAAGAGGTGGACCAAGGTGTGGAAATGTAGTGGGAAACAATCCCACAAACGCAAAATTACTGGGTGGATACTTTTATATCTAGCACATTGTTTCATATCTCTGCATGAAAGCTGGCCAAAACAAGTTTCCTGTGTCTCTATGAAACTCTAGTTTAATAAAAAGGATGTATATTTATAGGCTTAAAATGACATTTCTGCATATAAAAATGTAGATTTCAATGGGATTTTCAAGCAAAAACCAAGTTAATTGAGGTTTGGGGTTTTTTAAATGAACACCCCAGTATGAATCTAAATTAAAGGCTTACAATGGAAATAAGGCAGTGTATCTCCTTTCATTCTATTTATAAATATGCCTTCAAACAACCTTTCAGATCAGACTTGCTTGTTCAGTTATTTCTGCAAGACAAAGGATGAATATGTGTGTGGAGAAAGAAGGAATCTGGAACAGAGGAAGAGAAGGTTTTTTTGTCCAGAACAGAAAGGTCAGAGCTGAAGCTGTGTCCAAAGACAGACAGATTATCCCATGTCACCTTAGCAGTGAATTCAGGCATTTATTTGGAAGTTAAGCATGCACCGAGCTTGCTGCTGATTTGTACCTGCAGACATCAGGAATAGTGAAGAACTTTTCTGGTTTCTCACTGAATGACCAAGTGCATCCTCAAGCAAAGGTTCACACATTTCTCCTGCTTTAGATATTTTTCCCTTTATGACTCAGTTAACACCAAGCTACGGAGAACTTGACAGCTTGATAAAAGCTGTAGGAGGTATTTTCATGCTCTAGTTATACTTTTAAAGGAATAAATATTTAATTACTTGAGCAATGTTTCCTTCTTTTGATAATGCCAGGTGTCATAAGTGAGTAGCTGCTACCCAATATTAGCCTCTCCGTTTCGGTAAAATTTCAAAGTTCCAGTGTTGTTTGGGAATTCCTGCATAATAATGGACTTGAAAAGAGATGCATCTTTGCAGAATGTCAATGGTTATATTTACCTGCTTCATCCCAGCTTGCTAAAAATTAAATACAAGGAAAAAAGAGAAATAAAGTAATGTTTCCAAAGCCTTTTATAATATTCAGAGGTAATGACTTTGCTAGAAGGAATGTATTTGATTTTTTTTTTTCCTGAAAGATTTCATGCAGAAATTATGAAAAAAATGTTCTTTGGCCTGCATTTCCAGGAGGTCATATTAAATTGTCTTAATGACTCTGTCTCCCTACTGAACCATAGAACTGGCTGCTAACAGGATAAATAAATAAAAAAATCCATTTTTTTAATCTTAATTTCTTTTTTGATGATTTTTCTTTAATTGTGTCTGGTTTCATTTATGTGTACTTTGTGTGTACATGCATGCACACACAAAAATTCCCAGGATACACAGAGATTTAGATTGCCAAAAAATCTACTAAGCAGCAATGTACTCCCCCCGAAGCAGGTGTTGCCTTTATTTAGCTGGAATGTTCCAAGAATGTCACAAGACCTTCTGTATGGGATGTATAGTGTTTTTAAGCTCTCTGAAGATCCTAATGTCTGATTTTTCAAATGTATCTATCTACATATATACGCATAGATATATGTATATATGTATCCATATATATGAGTTTGGGGTTTTTTGGTTGGTTTGGGGGGGGGGTTGGGTTTTTTTTGTTTTTTCTTTTTGTTTGGCTCTATGGAAGTCAAGCCTGGTTCGGTTAAACCATAGTCTCCTTGCTTTCGTTAGCTTGCCAGCAGCGGTAATGCCCAGCATTAGTCAGTGTTACACAGCCCAGTGCCTGGAACCTGCAGGAGCTAACAGAGACCCTGCTAGTTGTCATATACAATTTCCATTATCAGTTAGGCCCTGGTATACAACCAAGACCATAAGAAATATCCATTGTTTGGGCCATAATTGTGCAATAAATTAAGATCACTAGACTTTGTCATAGAGCTATGTGAAGCCCATGTGCCTCTTAGTTTCATCTGTCCCTTGAGACAGGGTTTTAAATCTGCAGCATGCACAGCTAAGAGCTCGGAGAAGCTCATGGTGTTTCAGGAGCCATTTATTCGCCCTGTGAAGAAAAGCTCCTCCAGTTTTCCCTAGTGCCCTGATCTAAGCTGATTTGGGTGCTCACACAATTGTGTATGTCAGAGCACAAGGGGGACATTTATGATCTCTCTTCACTGACAATGATATCTCAAAAATCACATTAGCTGGATCTCACACACTATGGGAGGTCCTTTTCACTGGGAGCAGTTTAAACTACAGATTTAAGTTTGTGTGGTCGAAGGAAACATTCCTTGCCTGAGATCATAGAGTGTGCTACACGTATCTTACACATCAGCTATATTGCACGCTGAATATTAGTCACCATTCCATAGGAAGAGATTTTAGCTTTTCTCAATATGTTCATCTTGAGGTGCTTCTATTGCTCATAGAAATCATCTTTATTCTTCTTTTAGCTACAACAGTGACTTATCAAATGGCCAAGTGGAAAAAACCCCAACTTACATCTTGGCACCTATTTTTGCATGTACGCAGTATGAAGGAAGTATATATGGGAAGGGGAAGAAATTATGTAAGTTCATAAGTCGTAGGCATTTTCTTGACTCACAAAAGCTGTATTCTCTATCTTTATTTCTTTATAATTTTCTTTCCTGGTTTGGCAGATCTATTTCTTTCCCTTTTACAGGTAAACTTTTATCACTTCAGCATGAAGAAGCTGTAGCACAAGTATAAACACAAGTGTTATGGACAAGACAGCTCATCTAAGGACTGTAACAGTGGAGTCTTATGATTGAAGGAGACTTGGGTAACTTTCACCTATTAAAATTTTAGGGCTGGTATTTGAGTTTTGCACAATCAAAGCAATAATTTTTCTAATTTCTTTACTTTCAAGAGAGTTATGAAAAGGGCTTTATATTCCATATCTGTATGACAGTGTTTGTGTGAAAGCCATTATACTTTGTGCCTTGAAAACTTTCAAATCAGTGTTTGGGAGAAGGAGAAAAAGCATTTTACACTGGTGTCTCTAAAAAGACACTCTGGAATGAAGCCTGAAAAACAAATCCTGAGATAAAATAGGAAATGGACAGGTACAGTCACCTCAAAGTTCTGTCAGGGTCATGTAAAAATGCCTATTTCCTCGGAAATAAGTGAAGAAAAAGGTTAAAATAACTTTAGAGAAGAATTTATTTGGATGCAGCTTTTTTGATGTTAAATTTTAAAAAAGCAGTAAAGGTGTATGGAGGATTTATCATTTAAAATCTAATAAAACTTAAGGAAGAATGCAGGAAATACAAAATTTTAATCAATCTTTGGTGTCTCTCTCCATCCCTGTTCATTGTCTTAAGGACTTGTGGTAGTATCAACATTCCGATGAGCACATCATGCTTGCCCAGGCTGATGCAATGTTTCCCATTCAACTTCCTGTAAACACCATGGGTCCACAGAACAGTGTTTGGCCAGGTACCAGCATCACTACCGCTGTAGTGTCATTTGCAGGAGTTTAGAGCTGGACCAACCCTGTTCAATAGAGACATCAACCATCTTGACTCCCATGGCTGGCACATGGCCGTGCTGGGTCAGGACAGGGTAGGCAGAGGTCTGTAACCCCTGCAGAGACCTGGGCTCCAGCAGGTACAACATCACTCAGTCTGAGATCCACAGACAGGGCAAATATGTTTTGCCATATATTCAAGAAGAAAATAAAAGTAAAAAGAAGAAAAAAAAAAGCCTGCAAGAGTTTTATATAAATTGTCAGACTAAAAGACACCTAAACCACCATGTCTGCTGTCTCCCTTGAATGAGAAGTAGATAATGGAGATTCTCACTTAACCCCTGTAACGCAGTTGATGATAAGAAAAACAAAATTGAATGTCGAGTATTAATCTAACTCTACATCCACAGATTTCCTCACATGTAAACCAGTAGTATGTATTAATTTGTTAAACATACTTCACTAGTGAAAACAACATTTTCTTGCACTGTTGTATGTTGGATTTTGACACTCATTGTTACCACATCCTGCTTTATCACCATCAGTTTCCTCAGCTCATTTTTTTATCTAGTGCGATTTCTAAGAATCTTTAAAAAAACTAATATGTGTTTTTCTTTTTTCTGTCAAGCACAAGTCAATAAAAACTGCTCCAAAAAAAGGAAAAAACAAAATAAAACAAAAAAAGGACAACCTGATACATATTTGGTTGTCTCTTGATGGTTCCAGATATCAGATCTACCAGTATTACACCAGAAAGCAAACACATGCCACCTGCAACTCATCTCCTTAAAGGGCTACACTCTGTGGTTACCATCTTTCAGTCAAACTATTTGAAATTTTCCAGATACAAATTTTGTGGATTATGGGAAATTTTAAAGGTTAGGTCTGAAATTACATGATACATGTAAACTGACTTTACGGATAAAGATATTCACATTAGGAGTTGTATTTGCCATACTGAATCTAGGTGAAAATATAAATTAGATTGAGAAAAAAATGGCCTGAATCATGTTTCCATATCACGTAGTTATGTATAGCTAGTCACAATGATTTTTAAGTTCTTTCATTCAGCTACAGAAAGATAAAGCAGAAAGCTGCTTCCAGACTCAAATATAATGGTAAAAGACTGACATTTGTCTCCATTTCAAAAGCTACTGCCTTGGTTTAATGAAGATGTGAAGAAATCACTCCTTAAATGATGTTTTTTTCTTAATCTCCTTCTCAAGTGCTTTTCACACTTAAAGAAACAGAAAATTACCAGGGCAGTTCCAAAGCCAGTTAATTTATACTGTTCTTACTACCAAAAACATCTGACTGAGAATATGGTTTCTTAATTGACCTTATAATTGACCTGTAGAGCACCATGTGTTGGACATACTAAGTTGTCTCATGATATTGCCCTCCTCATCAAGGCTTATTGCTTTAGTGCAGCTCAGTAGGAAATGAGGACATAAATTAAACTTGAAAAGAGAAATGGAAATGCTGAAGTTGATGTGGGAATGTCTCAGAGTATCTCGCAGGCTGCAGAGGGTAATCTGGCCTTTGCTTCCTGATGCATTGGCGAAAAGATGGATTTATTTAGGAATTATACCTCCCATTAAATTTAATTGTTTCCCCTGAGGCTTTCCTGGTAAAAACCTACTTAGTTGAATGAAAGGTGCTTCCTGTATAAGAATGTGTGGTAAAGGTATGGCTATCGGCAAGGCAGACTTTCACATTAATCTATTTGGTATGTGGATTTGTTTGCTGCAAAGGTGATGGTAGGGGTTTCAAAGACTCATGGTCAGACTGTTAGATATAGCTGAGCTGAAAAGCAGAATACATCTTTTTGCAATATGACAAAGGTTACTCATGGTAGGTAACCTGTATTCACAGCATTTCTACAGGAAACAATGAGCTACCAGAACTCATTCAGAAGTGAATTTCATTTATTATTGATGAACTATTTTAGATTGCAGAGAAGTTTTATTTTTCCTTCCAGGATTGGCGGGAAGTTTCTACATTATTAATTTAATCATGCAGAGCACCTTGCTTTTTGCTTTTTTGCTTTCAGATTCTTCTCACTCCTACCAAAGCAACGGGATTTTAGGTTTGCAGTCAAGCTACTGAAAGCTCTGTTCTTGCTTAAATAAATACTTGATTAGTGATGATTTTATGGGTTTAAAACTCTCTAGCATTGTGCTCAAGTATACACAACTTCTTTTTTCTCCACCCACCCCACCCCAGCATTTTGTGTTCAGGAGGAAACATCGTTATTTATGTTAACCTAATTGGGTGGGCATCTTATAATAACCCCCTGTGATAGCATCAGGGAGCTTTTTCAGTAGCCTGAGATGCAGGAAAGGTTGGTGTCAAACATCTTATCCTTTATCACACACTTCTGCAAGAGAAAGCTTGGACGAAGTGCCTGCATAGCACAAAGGTTTCAATGGCACAGGAAATTCTCATGGATCTTCATCTTGCACCATTCAGATGGGTCCAGGCTCTCGCCTAATTTCTTTTTATTTTCTGTGTTGTTTTCTGAGATTGTGTCTATCTTGTGCCACAGAGCATGACTTGGAGATAACCAAACTGGTTGTGCCTGAGTTGCATCTGAAACCAGAAGCAGTATAACTACACCACAGCCATATCCTATGCAAGTAAAACCCTGATAAGCTGCACTATTAGACTGGTGGAAAGAAGCCCAAGTTATTCAGGGTTTCAACACAGAAATGTCTTTTCTCTATAGTACTCTTTCAAAAGGAGATCGAAACAACCATAGAAGTCAAGATTCATTAGAACATATACCATAATATTTCTTAACATAGCCAAAATGCAAAAATGTCTTGAGCAAGCAGGATAATCATTTAAAAAAAAAAAAAAAAAAAAGACAATATAAACAACTTTATCTTTGTCCACTGCACTGTTGTAGCTGGTTCCTTGCCTTCAGGCTTAGTTTCCATCAATCATTTGCTTTCTGACTGGCAGCAAAACCAGTCCTCAAAGAATCTCCCTTCTTGTTTCCTTCAATGTGTGGACTGCACATCTGCTACCTGCATTGCACAGATGCCCTTTTCTGAACTGTGTACTCCTTGCTCCCTTGCCTTTCCCTTTTCTTCTGCCCCCTTCTGGAGCCTGATTTCCCCCTTTCTCCAGGGAGGATCTGCTTCTCCCCACCACTTTCCCTGGCTTTTCTCTGTCTACTCAAAGCTGCCTTGAGGGTCTCTGCCCCATGTTTTGTTGTAGGGTGAACACATGCTCTCCATCTCAGGTATGTGAATTATGATTGTTCAAAGCAGGACTATCCCAGACCATCTTTAAAGCATTATTTGTTGAAGCAAAATGTTCCTTCTGGATTATACACTCTATGGTAATTACATTGAGCAAAGGGCTAATAGCTTTCTCTGTATTATCTTGTTATAAAGCACTCAGCAGTGACCCTTGAGACCCTCTTTGCTAAACCACCATGTTCAGTTTGCTGCTCAGGTACCTCAGAGTAACTTGGTTGGGATACCCCAGAAAAATACCTAAGGGGCTCCCCACTGTGGGCCAGCAACATAAAGTCAGAAGAGAGGAGCCTACTATTTATCCACAGCAATTCCATACACTTTTGGGACAGCCTTAATTTCCCAGCTATTTCAAGGTTGAAACTGGACTGGGTTTTCCCTCACTTTGGCTGTGTTGGGTTTTTGGGGGTTTGGATTTTTTTTTTTTTTTTTTTATGAGAGAGATTAGTTTCTGTTTTATGTGACAGGGATGTGTGTATCCTACTGAATTGAAATTGTTCCCTGCATAGCACAACTCTTACTGTGGGAACCAACTACTCAGCATTGGCCCTCTTACCAACAGCTTCCTTTGCCTGTAAATCTTGTTTTCCTGGGCTTTTAATCTCTCATAAGGACAGACAGACCTTGGAATGCTGGTATATTTGTTATAGTCACTTGATTGGCTCCATTTCTAGGCTAGTGCCTTTGTTTGTAAGACTCACAAAACTGGCTGGCACTCTTCAGTACAGAAACGTGTATGCTGAATTACAATAAACTGTTGGGTTGTTTTCTGCAAGTAGGGCATCAAAGACTGTACTGGGGCATCTAACACAATTATTTGGCTTAGGTTGGATTTGGAGGTGCAACTAAGTTTTCCTAAAAGGTCAGATCACTTCAAAAATAAACAGAAGATTGGCAGACATGGGAACTGGTGGTGGAAGTGGGGAAGAAAACCAGGTCATTATTTAAAAGTAGTGGTGGGAGATAAGTTTATCTGATATCTTCAAAATACTAGAACTTCTATTCTAAATGGAAGTGATTTGGGTTGCTATTTGTGATCAAGTTTGACGCTGAAGTTTTTCATGCTGCCTGGCCTGTGTGTTCAGAATAAATCCATGACTGCAGTGCACAGAGTGTTAGAGCTGGCTGAGCAGGTTGGGTACCAGAAGCAGCCTGTGTGTAATAGTAATCTTGGTGAAGGTTTGTTTAACCTGTTCGCTTTGCTTTTATTCTCACTTCTGTCTGCCTGTCTCATTAACCTGCATGATCTGGCCTGTATGAGGCCGCTTGAGCACAGAAGCTCTCTGCCTGAGGAAGCTTCACAAACCAATTTAAATTTGAGAATAAGTGAGCAAGAAATCGCAAAAGATCCACATCTGAAGTCATACATATACACCAATTAATACAAACTTCAGAACATTCTATGTAAAATCTTCTATCCACAATTAATTTTAAAATCCATACATTGGCAGATTAGATGCCACTAAAGAATGGCTAATTCTAAAGCAATGAGTCATATCACCAGTGCTGCAGCCCCTTGTGAAGAATTTTATCAGAAGATTATATTAATTTATTTGAAGTTGTCACAAACATCCTTTACTCTAATTATCTTTGCCTGAGGTTCTGTTAAGAAACTGTGTATCATTTTGTAATATAAATGCTTCCTAACTGTGGATTCTTGTCCTGTGCAGTGACATTAAAGTGACTTTATATCCCTTATGTATACAAATTAAACAGAAGAAAATTCAAAATACCCTCTCTTTAGCATAAATTTCCTATAATTATTTTGTCACAATGACCCTTCAGTCATAAATTAGCTTAGCTTAGAATATGCTGATACTGAATAAAGATCTTGTCCTTATACATCTATTTTGTCTAACAGTGATGTGACCCAGATTAAATTTTCCACTAGTAAGGACATCTTTTCCATGAGCAGTGGGTCTTTTTTTTTGTTTTTGTTTTTTTTTGTGTGGGGGGTTGTTTTTTTTTTTAATTTAAAGAAGGGAATGTTTATTTCTTTAGTGTAATCAATTTAATATCAATCAATGGCAGCTCATTACCTTTTTTGGAATCCTGTCGCAGTTTCAATGGATTTTTTTTTTTATAAAATTTAAAATACTAGCCCAGGTTTTCCTTTAGCATCTTTCACGGGCAGCTCTGGGAATGCTTGGCCACTGCTTGCTTTTACTGGGCAGAGAACTGTGCTATAAGTTTAAGTAACCTAGTGACTAATCTGTATTATACAAGAAGCCAAAGAAGCACCAGAGTAAGGAGGTGGGAAGCTGTTGGGTAGGAGTAGCTGAAGGACTGTTTTGCACTGTGGCAGGGATCCCTGGCATGCAGACTATGTTCAAAATACTTGCCTTGCCATTTTTTCTGGCAACATATTCAATGACTCTCTTCAAAGAGATCTTTAAAGACTCTCTTTTAAGAGCCTCTCTAAAGACTCAACTCAATGAGTCTTATGCCTTTTGAATTCTCCATATGTAAAACAACGTGAGAAATAACTTAGCCCTGTTGTTGAGCCCCTCTCCACGGGAAAGGGCTAACTACTGATATATAAGTAGACTAATGCAGCATCAGACCCAGATTCATCTATACAGTTTTGTGTACATATATTTTAGAATTTGTAAACTGGCACATCTATACAAATTTGTGAGACTTCTCTTGATGCAAGTAGGAGTAGAATATGGTCTCATATTTAGACAACTTTGGTTTTAGCAGCAGACTATTTGAGTCAGTGAATTCAGATAAGCTAAAAAAAGGCACCCACATTAAACAACCTAAAGTTTCTGGTGAACTTCTAAGGTATTTGAACAGCAGGAAACCGTATTTATTTGATGAAGTCTCACTAACAATTCTAAATAATAAGATCCTGACAAACAATCTTATGGAAGGACAAGTAGAACATTTCATCAATAATTCATGGCTGAGGGTTAAATGTTGACTACAGCTGTCCTTGTGCACTATCTTTTTATTATTGCACTGTGACCTCACCAAAATTTCTGGGCTTATTCAAAGAGGTCTTGCTGCAGACATTTAAGCCTATTCTCACAAGTGTAACACAAGTGCAGGGCACGGCACTGTCTCTATTTGATCATAAAAACAAGAAGGAAATCGGAGAACTGTGTTACTAATAAGTACGTGTCTGTGTTAAAGTTGGAGTACTTAAGAATAACTCCTGAAACACAGAGCACCTTGACATCAACAGAGTTAATGTCAAGTAGAGAAAATGTAGAGATAGGTAGAGAAAATCAAGTCTGGAAACAATCTGATTTCTGTGTTTTATAACATTTCAGAGCAAATTGAGGAGCTTCTTGCCACTCTTTGTGTTTCCAGGACAGTTAGGGAAGACTTGTAATGCTCCCTGCAAGAAACAGCCATCGGCAGTTCTGGTCTCAATCTAGCAATCTGTGGCTTACATTGGGCAGGACCTGGATATTAATTTTTCTGGAGGAGGTCAAGAAATAAGATATTATTCAATGGTGTGCCATAATAACACCTCTGCCATAGAAATTAAGAATAATTTTACAATAAGATTCTAAAAGGTACTGGTGATGGATCTATTTCAGCAAGAAAAATCTATACTGAGGCATTGAAGGATTATGGTCAGCAACTGATCTTCCTGGTGCCAAATTTTAAATCAAACAAAGCTTTCTATGGAAAAACACCCCAACTTTCTTCTGTGGAAGAGAAATTTAACAATATATTTCCAACTAGTTCCATTTTGAAGAGTATCAGAATAGCCACACTGACATTAAAAATTAATCTCTTTAAGGTCTTATACATTATTACCTTGTTGGATTTTAACAAAATGATGGTTTACTGCATTCTTCACTTGCAATGTTATAGGCAGGGTCTGCATACTGGAACAGTTACCCAATATATGCCTCTAAATGACCCACTTTTTGGACGCCGATCATTTTACCAAAGTGTAGCCTTTAGGGCTCATATTTTCTACACTGTGTGTTTAGAAACCAGGTGGAAAAAAAAAAAAAATCACCTGGACCAATTCTGTCCCATATGAGGATAAGTTGAGGAAAAAAATCCATTGTTTTGCCCTGGGTAAACACAAACAGTGTCAGTATCCCTGGAGTGTGGGATTTCTCTCCATTGTCTGTAGCTGAACCCACCAGCCTTGGTTGTGCTTTGCCGGTGGCCAGCAGGTATCTCTGAGCACCACTGACCAGTGCGAGCCATGTTCCCTTCACCAAGTAAATGGAACATTGCAATATGCCACCGGTGTCATTAACTTCAATGGCTTCTAGGGTAGGTTTACGTAGCACAGCACAGCTTTTGTAGAAACGCTCACAGTGGGTCTGAGGAAATAAGTAGGGGTAATAGAAACAAAAGCAGCTTTCCATTACAGCACGTCCTTGCAGTGACAGCTCTTCATGCACAGTTGCATTTCAGTACAGAGGCAGGCTATTGGCTAGTTGGTTTTCAACATGTTAAATATTTTTCCTGTGAGTTAAGGATTACTCTGATTTTTTTATTTTTTTTAACATAAATTGTGTGTGATCCCATGAAAAATGTCTTGTAGAAATCTCAGTATACAAAACTGACACCATGAACTTTTACAATCAACCAAATGTGCAATTTCATGAAAGAAGGTATAAAATTATCTTGATAGGATCAGCTTTCAGAAGAAAATGTGAATTATAGTGCCTTCCTTTAGGTCTTTATCTGCTATATCCCATGTCAACCAATATTTTCCTCAGAACCAGTGTCAGGTTGATGTGCCTGTAATTAATTGGTTTATCTAAATACTAACACAATCTCCGTTTGAAGAATGTGGATGCAGGGCATACAGGATTGCCATGTTTTCTGATTTATTTTTTCAAAAATTGGAAATCACACACATTCATCTGGCCTAATGTGGATGCATAAATCTTGCAGTCAAAGATGACACTGCTAGGTACAGCTGAGCTCCAGTTCATTACACCATAACATATAATCATGAAATATGTGAGATTAACTGAGCTTTCAGAAATGCCTGTTTCTCACTATTGGTTATGAAGGCAGTTTAGGATGATTTGCTCATAGGTGTCCACACTGTCAACTTTTCAAATTAAATATTGTTCAAAGAGAGTACATAGGACAATGGAAGAATACCAAAGCCTGTCAGCTGAGCAATGCTTCTTAGGGAAATGTAGTATAACTAGTGACTGCCAAGGAGGAAATCGCAACACGCAGATGTAAGCATACAAAACACAGCTAAGCTTTAACATTGCAAAATTAGGCAAAACTCAAAGTTAAGACATCTCACTATCTGCTACATGCACAGCCCAATTTCTGTTACCTGTTTGGTCTAGGCAATGATACAATCTTTAATTACTCAAGCACAGACATTTTTTTTTGCACAAGATCCTCTCTTATGCCACATGTATAATGGATTTCTGGGGATATATCATGGCTGCATAGTAGAGGAAGCTGTCTGTTAGACTTCATCCTCGCTTTCTGTCAGAAACTGTTCTGAGCAAGCCAAAGGATTGCAGAAAGAGGAGATAGCCTCATGGTGAGGTAGTTGCACGCTGCTCTAGGGAGTTAATTATATTTCAACCTCTGCCTTCAACTTCTGTGATACCCAGCAAGTCACTTAAAGCAAACTTTGCACAAATGATAATTAATTGAGCGTTCCTCTCTTCCCGGTCTCTCACCTTGAGACCTTAGGTGATGACTGGCAGGGGTCTGGGCTCCTGCAGTAGTAGCCAAAGTCACTGAGTATTGTGCTTGCAAAAAAACCATAATACAGGGCTAAGTATCCTTAAGAAATAACATTCCTGATGTTTCAGGCTGGACATTCCCTCTTAGCTTATATATTTGATTTTAATCTCTTTGTGCTTCAGCTGCCTGTTGGTAGAATGGAGATATTGTTCCCTCCCTGCAAGGGTAACTTAATTAATATTTATGAAGTACTTGGTTTCTATAGTGATGAGAACCCTAGAAGGTTCAGGAAGAAATTAATAATTATGTTTTTGAAGCTGGAGTTGACTAGGGCAGAGCAAATAAAGGAAGGGATGATAAACTAAAAGATGAGAGTATCAAGTGGCAGCTGATTAAGTGAGCATTGTCCTTCCCGTTCTGTGAATGAGGTGTGAAACAAAACCAATTAGCTTTCTCTCTGTCCTGAGCCACAGGAAATCAGATACGTGTAAAATTGGACCACTTTTTGCTATGGAATTTTATTGTGAAAGCTTTCTTTACAGCGTTTTATTACCCTGTGAAAATAAATTACTTTTTCTTATTAAAATAATTTGAAAATTATTCAGAATTGCACTCTTTCAACTGGAAAAGGAGGAAAAAAATGAACAAAGCATTTTACTCAAGAAAACATGTTTAAACTTTTTTAACAGTGGAAGGAGACAATGACTAAACTCCAAGTCTTTGTGTGTTTTACTGTGCAAACGTCCATGAAATCTCAGAGCAGAACATCAATGCAGACACATAGTTTACGTGTTAACATCATCTCTGTAAATCTGACCACCTGATTTTCTGTGCCTAAGAAATACAAGTTTCTGTATCAGATCATTCTTGTGATGTGGTCAGGAACAAGGCTGGGTCAGCTAGTAATGGAGGTACAAGATTTATCTTATAATAAACTACTGGAATTTATGCTGAGGGATGTTATGAAGGAAGATGGACTTTGAATCCCTGACATTTCATGTAGTCAATGTGCTTGTGAAAATAATCCTGTCCTGCAATACTTGTAAATAACGATTATGATAAATATTTTTAACTAAAATACAACTGTACTGAAAATGTTTCAGAGATAAGAACTTTGATTCTCATATAACTTTTCTCATCAGTGGAATTTTATATTTAAAAAAGGGGGAAAAAAGATGAGGAAAAAAATAAGCACAACCATTGTCTCTGTTTTACAGACAGAGAAATTGAGGTCAGTTGCATTACAGACAACAGAAAGTGAAGTATTATAAAATGCCATTTCCACAGTATCGTGCATAACAAAGGTAGAATAAAGAAATTAACGTACATTGCTCAATTAAATGAACTAGGAATTGTTAAAATATCCAATAGATCAGACATTCTCCTTGTGACACCTAAGTCGTCATTCTTCAGTATAATATCTATCTGCAAAAAAAGATTGAATAGCATACTCTTATCATACTTAATAGCGCTGTTTGAAAATGTTCTATTGAACATTTCTTTTTTAAAAAAGTTTGTTTTCAGCAACTTGACAAAAAGGGGGGTTTGTGTGGTTTTTTTTGGTAGTGAGAACTATCAAGGGTTTTTTTCAGCTTTTAGAAGAAAATCTGCATATTGACACCAGCCAGTGTGAATTTCTTATCTCTTTTTTTCTAAAAACAATTTATTTTTTTAAGTGCTGGTTATAAACAAAAATATTTGTTTCACCTATCAAAATTTAGATTGAGTTATAATTTTCCTATTGACTATGGAGATCATCATATACAAGAGTCATCCCATTGACCCTAAGACGAAGCAAATGATTTGTACACGGCAAAATGTCGAGGGCGGATTCTACCATCTTTACCCCGAGAAGCACAAGGCATTATTTGAGGGGGTAAAAACATTGCTCAGTAGAAGCAAAGGTTGAAGAATCTGCTCACTAGCAGAGATATCCATGAAATGTCATGACTAATTGGAAAAGCTACTCTGAAATTAGCAATTGCTGAATGGTTTAATAAAATCAGCGTGATATGAAAAAAATAACAGCAATTACTGTGTTACATAACTCCCAGGAAACATCCATCAGACATCACAGACTAGCTGAAGATATATAATTTAGCATTCCCCTTCCTCAGAACTGCTTGTTCTTGCTCAAGATGGTCTCTTTCCACCCTATCCCCCATCTGCTCCACCCCCGCTTCCTATCCTGTCTGATTGCTTGTACAATTTTTTTTTAAATTTTTTATTACTGGTATTCATTTTAAGGAATCAATATCAGTTCTGCTGTTGAATCTTCAAACTGCTGAAGGCCTCTGTCAGTTAAAAAGTGGTTCCAACTCCCATTAGCTTCAAATCACTGGTTTCAATTTAATCTACCAGTTTACCTATCCAAGCTCTGATATTGCTGTCTACTAGCACTAGCAGGGTTCAGGTTGCACTTGTGTGTTGGCAGGAAAATTTCACAGAGGAATCCTTTCTCAGCAGTGCTGCTTTTAATTTCCCATGTACAGTGCTGACTCTTAGTTCCTTTGTGGTCATGGGAGTAAAATGTCACAGTTCAGGAACACTGAAGGAGAATGTCTGGGAGACACCAGTGCGCTCTCAGGTTAAACTCACCCCCATGTAAAATAATTCAGATTTAATTTTTTATGTCTTTTTAAAATTATTTTATTTCTTGGGCTGTGCTAATTTAAATTGTAGTGTTTAGGACCAAGAGCTGGATGTGTTTGACACCTGAAGAGAACTTATGAAGACTTCACTAAGGCTTCAATGCTTTGGGTCATAACTCATCACCAGTATTAAGGACTGCAGAGGGCACTAAGGACCTCTCTGACAGACAGTTCATGCAGCTGGTGTTTTCATGAGGATAAACAGTATAAAACTCCCTGATCCAACACTATTGAAGTTACTCGTGTGGGCAGGTAATGCGAAGGGAAAGGTACAGTGGTCAAATCCCTGGTTCCCAGCTGTCCCTGTGCCTCTTAATTCCAATAGCCCCAAACCCTCTGACTCCCCTTAGCTTTTCATACTCTTCCAGTAGCTCTTCTACATCTCACAGCTCCTGCCTCTGTCTTCGCAGGTCATTTGATGATGTAAACTATCTGAAATTGAATTTCAAGGAATAGTGTTTATTAAGATGTATAAATCACCTAAGATAGGACATTTAAGTTTGAAAATTTAGTAGTAGCTTTGCTGGCTTGAAGAGAGAATGGATCTTTTAGATGAGATTTTGATAGAATTATCTGGTGAATTTAGATATTTTTAGATGTATTCAGATTTTTTTCTAATGTGGATTGACAATCTGTGAACACACAAAAACCTCCTTGCATAGCTTCAGAGGTCTCTGTTACCAACATTTCTAATTTGAAAGCACATCTCTCCCAGACCACACAACCTCCTCTTCAAATGTCAGCAACTTACCAGTTTCCAGCTCTTACAGAGAAGAACACCTTTTACAGTGCATGGATGCAGCATGTGATAAAACAGACAGAAGCTTATAACTGCCTGTTTTTCTTTTATTGACATTTCTGATGTGTGTAAAATTACTGTAATATAAAGTGAGTTAACCACAGTCTTTAGCTGAGAGTGCCAAAACAGTGACTGAGGACAAGTGGCTTTCTAATAATCACAGACAATTAAAAGAAAAAAGTAAATGGGTAGGAATCTTGCTTACCTAATAAATAGGTCACTAGAGAAAAGCCAATAAGAGGAAAAAAAATCAATGACTGACGTGAGTGGAAAAGTAAAAATCACTGAGGACTAAATTTTTAAATCTACTCTGACAACATCACTTCCCATGATGGTGTCATAATTGTTTGTATAATTTTGTGTGACAACAAAATTCTATTTATGCTGAAAGAAGTTTTATGACCTGCTATTAAGCTTTAAGTTTTCATTACACAGTCATTCCTTGAATTCTCCTGCAATTTGTAGCTCATACTTTTGATCACAGAAAGACCTCTTTTTGTTGTTTTCCAGTCACCTTCTAGCTAATCATGAAAATATTACATTTGTCAGTAGCAGTGAAACAGGATTCAGCGTGGAGGACAACTGATTGTTCTGTTCAGCTTTTCGTTGAAGACAAGGAGAACATAGAATCTGAATTCTCTAGGGAAAAAAATTGAAAGAAACCCCCATATTCTTAGACAGGTTTTTAGACATCAGCCACATAAGGGTTTTTTTCATTTTTTTTTTAGTGGAAAGAAATGGAAATAGATATAAGCCTATGTAAAGAGATTTGGTGAAACTATATCCTTTAATAAAGTTGCTGTACAATGAAGAGTAGCTAATAACATATTGGAAAAAATAAGAGGCTCTACAGAGTCTTACTGTGCTGTGCTCATGGACAGCACTGTGAAGAAGCTGTTGACTTGTCCTCTTGTGAAAAGCTTTGGCTCTTCTTGTGTACTGTGGGAACGTGGTGGCTGCTATTATCTCATGTTTCTCTGGGAGATGAACAAGTGTTGGCATCCCTGGGATTGACTCTGCAGAGAGTTTCTGTCCTCCCCCAAAAAAAAAGTGCTGTGGTATTTTGGGAAAAGGAAGCTATTGATAGATTCAGATATTTTCAAAATTTTTTTGTATTACCTGGGCATTCAAGTCAAAATGATTGAAAATATCAGGATTCATGTGTAACAGGCATTGCACAGAATGCACAGTATAGAACCGGCTGATTTGTGTCTAACATATTAAGTCTTGATGTCCCCAGAGGAAGCCTAAGTGATCACAGAAGATTAAATGCTCAGAGTTTAACTGGCTAAAAATGCATTGTATGAGTCTGATGTCAGGGATAAGATTTGTCTGACCGAAGATAGACCTCTACAGTACAGATATTTAAATTATAGCAGTGAGTCACTGAAGAGTCCTCTTGTAGTAAAGGAAAACAAGCAAGCAACTATAGGCTGCTGTTAATTGCATCCTAAAGCAGACATCTACCTTTGGTCAAGAAAATCACACTCTAAGATAACAATTTTTGTCCTTTAACAAAAAAAAGGGAACTTGAGGTGAATTGTTCAGGTGTGAAGGTATATAAAGTTAGGAGCCATGAATCCTAATCTACACCCACTAGAAGAGTGCATTAGGGAATGTATAGGCAGGTGAGGGACTAACACTATTTTGTTAATGAAAATAAGGAGAAAATCACAGTGCCTTATCATAAATAAGAAGTAGGAGAATTTTAAAAATTTCTTTATTGTGGTTCTTCTTGACTGTCAAGGTTCTTTTGAGATGAAAATGAACTTTGTATCAACTCTTCCACTGAAGGATAAATTAAGCTTGATGAGTGCATGGATGAGTAAAGTATGTTTCATCTTGTGAGAAGAGCTTAGTTTTTTCAAGCCTTTCCACAGCTAAGGAGGCCAGGATTAGCACTGCTGCAATGTTTTTTTAAGTCCAGCATTTCCTAGTGCAATTTTTTATAAAAGATGAGAGGAGTGTGAAAATTAAAAAGAAGAGATCTCTATGCCAGCATTCAAAGAGCTGCTTAGTTTACCCCTTAGAATCAACGTATGGTTCCTAGTATGTTTTTTTTTTTTCATAGGACAAATATATCTCAGTCTCCAGTCTAAGCTGATATAGCTTTTCTGTTCCTGATCCTGTCTATTCTTCTTTAACCTTTAAAAACTAGGAAGATAAATATTTCATGTTATGTATAACAAATACATATAAAAATATTTTCCTGTTCACTGAATTCTTCAGTAGTATAACAGCCTCTCAACTGGAATTCAGATAATACTGAGATGCTATTTGAAGTCTGGTTGTTTGTTAAGGTTATTATTACTGGAAGATTATTCAGGTCATATAGAACAGGAAAAGAACATATATTAACAAATTATGCCATAACAAGATAATGGTAAGCAGATATTCTAAATGAGGGATAACAGGAGGTATAAGGTTCTGCTTTATCCATACAGTATATCTGAGGTTGAAATTAGCCATATGTCACAAAAAATACCACAGAGATGTGAAGAACTGTCTGAAGATTTAAATTAGGTATGTACATCTTGTTCTCTTTATTCTTACCTCCATATAATGCACTCTTCAGAAGGAAAGTGGCAGGGGGATAGTTCACTGGTGATGACATTAATGTGGGTCTATAAAAAGTGAGGTTCAACTTTCCCAAAAATTTCCTGGGTAGCTTTATGCAAGGTTCAGCTCCCAGGGTTCAATTCATAATCTACTGTCTACCACCAAACATCGAAGTGCCAAAGCCTTGCCAGAAGTCACAAATGAGGAGGAATTGCTTGAAGGCCTTGATGAGGTCACCCTGCAATGAGCTCACTTCCTATCTCAAGGCCTAACAAAGTCACCATTACCTGCACTGGAGGAGAGGAGATGAGGTGAAGCCCTTGCATATAGCTCAAGGCACTTTCAAAGAAAGGGAGTTACCTCCCTTCCGTCCTTCATTGTTATGCCTCCATGACCTAAAAATAAGGTTAAAGTCTTCATGAAGTGTATGATATGCAGAAAGCAGCAATTCATCTGAGAGGGTAGAGGGTGAAAGTAAGATAAAAATTCTGTAATTGCACTATTGTTTATAACTTGGTTTCTTCTTCCTGTCAGTACCTAAACAGAAAAGATTGGTGATGCCTTCTCAATGAAACAGTTACTGTATAAAATACAGTAAAAGTCCTTGGAGCAGAAACACAAATCAGAACTTTCCCAAGATGAAGGCATCAACCACTAGGTTAGAAATTTAAACTCTTTCTCTTTTTAACCTAATGAATTTTTAATTGCATTATATGAAATGAAACAGACCCAAAGGGAAGGGGTTAAGGATTTCCTTTGTGCTTTTCACCCTGGAATAGTTGTAGTCTGGTGGTTAGTGCATTCTCCTGGAGGAAGATGTGGGTTTGAATCCCCTCAGGGAAAGAGCAAATCAGGCATGTATTCCACATCCTGGCTGAGTGTGCTAAGGTCTGAACTGTTAAAGCAAATGGAGATAGTTTTGTTTTCTGAGTAAAAGCAAGAGCTGAAAAAAACCCCTCAGCATCAAAGACTCAGAGCTGTGCAGCCTGGACGGGACCTCTGGAGGTCATTGAGACACGGCTTCTGCTTAGACCAGGCCATCGAAGTTGCAGAAGTCAGTAATGAAGGTATGCTTATGCATAGGACCATTTCTCATTCAAGAGTACCAGGCTTGCTAGGTTGCACACCGTCTGGATCCAGCGGGGTACCTCATCTCCTGCGATTCTTACCTACATGAATTCAGACACCTTTACATGTCATCTGCATTTATTCATTTCCCAAAGGATTACAGAAATTTTCAGTATTTCCTCTGTTTCCAGACCGTACTATCAAATTGCCAAATAAGAACTGAACATATTGGAAACTTTGTTTTGCACATAATGCAAACTGTATTTTGGGGAAAATCTGTGTCCAGAGAGGACTCATACAACTTCCCTCTCCCCACAAAAAAAGCCTACAAAAAAGAGTAAAACAGAGACTCACCAGAACCAGATCTTTGCAATATAGTAGAGGCTGAAGATTTTCCTTGAAGTTTGGAGTTGTATGAAAAAGAAGGTAAGACTTCATTAAATTAGATAAGCTTGAATAAATGTCCAGGCTTTTGAACTTCACCTGTGCCAGATTTAGTCATAAAAAGTGGTGTAAATTGATATACTGTTTTTCTTCAGTGATGAAATTTGAAGAGAGATTAATATTCATACTTTCTCTCCAGGATCCACTTCTTTTTTTAAAGTAACGTTATTGAGATTGCTCCAGAGTTTCATTTTTCTGGTGACTTAATCATCAGTGTCTTTTTCAGATCATTCATTATCATAGTATCTAACATGTCCCTTTTCAAACGCATGTCCAAAATGTTTTAAGTTAAACAAAAATACTTTTGCAAAATCTGAAGAAACATTGAATGTATGTATATAACACTTAAGGCATTTAATATTCTTCTATTTTGAAGAATTAATCTAAGAAGAAGAATTCACAATCACTATATTTAATTGGTTTGGGTTAGTTTTATAATGTTAAATATTTTCTTATGATAAAATTTAGTCACCTTAGTTGTTTGGCTCTAGGTATAATTAATGACTTGTATTCATATGACGGCTTCCAAACATGCATAAACCAGGTTTCACTAGTATCAACGATCCCACAGCCGACAGAAGACAGTTGCAAATCTGCGTGTAGCCAATAATACAGCAGAAGACATAAACAGAGCATGGCCAGAAAATTCAGAAGAGCTGGGGCACATTCGTAGATCATAAGAAATGCATTTTATCTTTCTGCTCCATTTTCTATGCCTTTGTTTTTGTATTGGAAACCTGTGCAGGTAGTCTTCACAATCTGTTCGGTACCTGTCATCACTGCTTCTCTGCTCTTGATTGAGTTGCAGATGCAACTGCAACATAATTCATAACATAAAAGCAACATAAGAAGAGGATCAAAAGAAGCAGCAAGAAGGTGGGACAAAACTAGAAACTGGTTTTGTACTGTCCAAAATGTCCCTGTTCTAAAATGAAAAAGAAGAGAGGGAAAAAAAAAAAAAAAAAGAAAATAGAAAAAGATGCAGCACAAATGCTTCTTGGAAAGAAATGCCATAATCTTGTTTAATCCTGAATCATTGTTGCAATCAATTCAATTTTGTAGGTAAGCTCCCATGACACGTCTATTCCAAGAGCTAAAAAGAGACAGAACTGAAATACCAACAACTCCAACAGGAGACCAAATTTTCTCTTATGATGAAAATCTCTGCTTGGAGAGGTTTCAGATCTGTGTGATCAGTGTGAAATTGAAATTACTCCAAGTGATTTTGATGAGTGACTGTCTTCACAGATGAACTGTTTGATGTTAATGCAAGAAAGGAAACAGAGTGGTATGAAAACAAATTAAAGGTTTGGGAGGGGGGAAAGTAAGAAAAATTCTGGTGTTTTTTTTGACTAGTCAACATAAATATATGTGATAGAAAAAAAAAAAGGAAAAAAATAATGAAATAAGACTAGAAATGTGAGCAGGGCTAGGCAGATATGTGAGGTTTATTCTTTGCACAACAAAAAAAGAAATAAAAAACAGCAAAAGGTAATGGAAGCAGCACTTCAAAGGCTGAAATATATATGTATCAACTGAATCCTTAATTTTGAATTAAAGTGTTATTATGTTAAAATAAAAGGGATTTCATGCATTTTCTGTAACTTATAATAGAGTTTCTGCCTTTAGTAGGGATGAGACATTTTAATCTTATGAGACATGCATACTGACAAATAAGCCAACTCATTTACATTAGCCAACTTCTTCATCTCCTTATTAATTTGCGTCACTAGCAGCTCTGACTGAAATTGGGCCATTCTGAAATCAGGAGCTGGTGTTCTGCAAGGTGACGCATGGTCCTACTTTCCTCTTGCTGTGGATAATAATGCTTATTGCACTGTAATTATCAACCCTTCAGTCTCTTCCATGAGAAGTCTGACTCCTCACTGGGAAGCTTGACATTTTAGTGCAAAACTTGGTGTGTCTCACCCTCTGACTGTAAGTGTAAGTATATGTCAGATGTTTTTTAGGATCAGACTTGAACTTTCTTAAGACTGAAGCGTTTAAATTTTCAGAGCTATTATTTACCAACATAGTGCATTGCATTGTACCTAGTCTTTACAATGTAAGGTCACAGAGTATTTGAAATGCGCAATAAATCTTCTGGTGTTTATGTGTCATTTTCATCTCGATTTGACAATATAATACATATTCTTTCTCTAAGATGGTATTTTCTACTGTGTTTTAAAAGTACAAAATGCCTTTAAATACTGCTAATCAAACTACAGGGGAAGCTAATGGAAGTGATTTTAGACCTTACTGAGGGGCTATGCAGAGTTTTGCTGCCTAGCAAGCAGAGCTGCATCCAAATTGTGAACTTCAGGAGTTCAAAAACTTGTTCCTTGCTTCATCCTTCCTCTGGATGATAGGAAACTGTGCCAGCTACTACTTGGTACAGCTTAGTTCTTCTTACACGCTCGCTCAGGTTGGCTTAGCTCCACCAGCTGATGTATTGGCAAGATGGAATCAACACTTCATGTGGTTGTTTTTCTGAAAAATTACTTTTATGTTGTCCGCCTTCTGTAAAAAACCCCCAACAGCATAGCCTCCTACTGCTGACATAGATACAAGCAGTACAAGGCTTCCTAATGCTTTTATTCTTTCCTGTACTGCTGTGCAAGTCTTTGAAAGAAACTCTTACCTATTCTCATAGGGCTTACAGCAAAATTGCTGTGCAACTTAGTCACATAGAAGTGCACTTGAGTTGATCTGGAACATGGGGTTTTTAACTGAATTTGAGGAAGTAAGAGTTTCACAGCTGTTTGTTTTGGAAAATGGATGGCCAGGACAAATCTAAGAGCATTCTTGCTTACAAGAAAATCCCTAGGTCTGACTCTTAAGGTTATGGGTCTTGAATAACTCATTCCAAAACAGTTTATCTTTGACATTGTTTGCATTTAGTACAGCATATTATATAATTATAAAATAACAATGTCTTCTTCTTCTACTTTGAAGATAATTTTGGTTTTGTTGTTGTTGGTTTAGGTTTTTTTCTTTGAACCAGAAAGCAATACAAATTATAAGTTCTACATCCAGGTTAAATGGCACAACACAGTTTATGCCATACAATTTATGTTCTGGTTGGTCTAGGTGACCTGGAAATCAGAGTGAATGGAAATTAGGTCTGTCCATAGTGTCATTATAGTTACAACATACATTGATATTATCTATCATATTGTTTTCTATTTGCAATAGCAAAAGACCTGAACTGTCAGTGTGTTTAGATACCTGAAGATGCAAACAGGGATCTAGAAAGATGACCAAAAGCAGGTAGGTATCCATGTTTGTCAGGTACTTTAATATTATTCCTTCTATCAAGTCTTACAGCAAGATGCAGACACTTCTGAAAAATCTCTTTAGCTATGTATACATGCTATTAGACAGACATCTTCAAAAATCTGGTAAAAATACCACAGTGAGCTTCATGCCTCTCGAAAGCAAGGAAATAAAGAATTACAGGAATCTTATCATAGTGGTGCTATGGAATGGGAAGTATAAATTGATGGAGACTTCTGTGAAATAAGATACAATAAGATTGGGTTTTAGATGTTCTCAACACACTCAGCTCTTCTCCTCCTTGAAGACATTGTGGTTTCTCTTTGATTTATATTCTTCTTATGACACTTGTTGAAGGAATTAATGTCACTGCTTACTGATATTTCCTCCAGTAAGGCCTGGTAGGGACCATACGCATTTCCTAGATTTCTCTAGTGCCAGGTTCTCTTCAAAGTAGATTTCACGTATTAAAGGAATTTAGTAGAGAGTAAATCAAAGGGTGTAGATGTCCCTTGAAAAGACTAAGCTTTTATATTCTAGATGCTCTATGTCCTGTGGCTGGATTATCTAATTCTAGTTCTTTTTTTTTTAATTAGAAAATGTAGATTTATTTTTTCTAAGTAGATGTTTTCTTTTGTTCTAATCTTGGGTTTTTTTTATTCTAATGGATGTCAAAATGTCCACCAAATCATCTCTGTACAGAAGTCATTCACACAAGGCTGATGCAGACCTGTGGGCTGAAGCATCCAAATGTTAAGACTGGAAGCCATCATGTGTATGTATAGGAAATTTAGTATGTTTTTCTCCCTTCTACTACATATGTAAAGAGAACCAGCAGTCACCTGATCTTCCTAAATATGTTGCATAACCCGTGGAATGTTTGAGTGAGCAAATGTCTCTTTAAAAATTGCCTTTGAATCAAGACTTACCTGTTCAACATGGAGCAGCTTTCAGGGATAGGTTGTCTCCAAGATAGTACCCATAATTACTGGTAGATATTAGAAGAAGGGTGAATGGTACATTCTGAATGAATCCTTGGTTTCTACTTACTGGTTTCGGCAGTGGTAGTGGGATCAAAAGGTTACTGAAATAAATTACTGAATCAGTGCACACTGAATCAGTGACTGGCTTTTTTATCCAGGGTGAATCAAATAATCCTTCTTTGGCTGCAGATATCACAGTGCTTGGAAAAATGTCACATTACACTTTTCATTCTCTTAGGTGTACTTACAGGGCTACCTAGCTTAACTTGTGAGCAGTAATGGCAGCCTGGGACAGTTTGTCTGTGTGCATCTCATCAGCCTCTGTGGGACAATTAAGTTCATCAGAAGAGAATCCTGTTGCTAAAAGCACAATACAGATCTCTTTGAAATAACTGGAAAAGCTGCCATAGGTTTTGGATCAGACCCCCTAGTGCAAGCTGGATGCAATAAAAGCTGCTAAATTCAGCTGGTATTCTTTTCATCCAGATAAAAGATAAGCTCTTACTCAAGCTGTGAACTCCCAGGGGGAGAAAAATGAATAGAAGAGTTGTTCAAATACAACAGGCTTGATTGTGCCTGACCCTGTGCGGGTGCTAAAGAAATGGGAGACGAGTGCAAACAAGCTTTCCCAGCTCCCTCCGGAGAGCCTTCTCAGGCTAGACGTGGTTGTGCTCCCTGAGATCAGGGAGCCCAGGGTCTAGCACAGAAGATACTGCCTGGAGCAGGGAAGAGGAAAGGGATGTCAGGATGCAGAACCGTTTACCCCTGTTGTCACATTATGGATCCTGTAAAGTGGGGCAGCTGCTCCCACACACTGGGTGAGATACTGGCATCAATAAATCAGTTCAAATTAGCACGTGCTTGGAGTTGCACATAAACTGATCTGCTTAAGGAGATTTGTTTCTGTGTTCCCAGGAAACCTTGCTGGGATGGTACATGTTGCAACTGTGCTTTCTACACAGGGTTAGCACTGAAAAGAGATCAAGCAATTGTATAAAAAACACCAACTGATACAAGCTGCACAACGCATCTTTAAAAATTTACAATCTTACATAGCCTACCAATATATATGTATTGCTGTTCTGTGAGGTTATACTGGCTTCTCCAGTACCAGACAAGGAGGCCCAAATCAAATGATCTCAAAATATTACGAAGGACAATGTACACTTCATATTTACCATAGCGGCAATTCCCAGCTTGTCAGACTGGGTAATGAGGCACACCAGGACTAAAACTGTAAGTGTGGAGATGCAGGTGGCAAATCCAGGCAGGAGAAGGACAGAGACTGTAAGGACTAAGAATCAGTTACAGAAATCTGGACTAGAAGCATTGTGACACTTACGGTATTGGGCAAAAATCATGGGATGTCTGCAGCTTTGAGGGTACTTAAAAAGCCTGGACTCCAGTGTGTGCTCAGCATCCTCCCTACTGCAGTGCTGTAGAAAAAAGCCATGATCTTTATTCAAAGTATTGTCCATTTTGCTTGTAAAAGGAGAGGATGATCATTCGTGCCTCATATGGTGCAAGCAGCAAGAGGTCATCATGGCTGTTCGGAGAGGACTTGGGGAAAATACATGCACACAGTGGTACTTCAGACTGTGCTGCCTGTTGCTGCATTTCTGTACTCATGTATGGAAACAGGTTCTGCATGTTTTATTGATCCAAAGGATCAGATTAAGGCTCTCAAATTTGGAATCATAGTTGTAGCAAGAGATGAGTTAACATCATTAATATATCATTATGGTTATTGGGTAAATAAGGCCAAAGAGAAGGTGGTTAGTGAACCTGGCTGTGAGTGCTGATGCAAACTAAAGCAAAGCATTTAGTGTCAATGATAGTTCATGGGCTCTTTAGCAAAGATAGTTTTTCTCTGTCCATTTGCTGTAGTTTTTCTTCAGACTTTTGACCTTTATGATCAACAAGAAAAGGCCATCAATTGTGCCTGTTACTGAAAGAACATTTCCCTTTGTCACCGAAAGGGAGAAGTCAATGGGCCACTTTTTTCTGAGCTGGCATAGCTCCACTTACCAATATTTTTCTACCAAATTCAAGACCTGTAATGATTGATTCACCCATTTAACGAGAAAGAAGGCAAGTACTATGTAGATGATGACAGTAAATCTCCTGTGTACTTCAGGAATATTCTGGAACGACCATGATGAGAAGGTTGTTATTTCATTCTCCATTTTAATTTTTCTCTCCTGCTGAGCCTGCTGCTCAGTGCCAGCTGAATATGCAACTCATACCTGGAGCTGTGCAAAAAAAAAATGTTTTGGTTTGATTCTAGTTGACTCCATCAAAAATCTCATTGTGTGTAGTCTCTTTTAAACTGTTTTGTGCTGATTGTGGTTGTAGTGGAAAAGAGTATTATTCCAACTTGAAAAATGGAGTAAGTTTGCTTTGAAGATATCAAAACAAAATATTTTGGACTTTCTGAAATGTACTTTATATTTTTCCTACTGATATTATTTGAGAAATGTGACGTACCTTTTCAAACCTTTGGAGTCAAACGTAATCAGAATTTTTTGGAGATCATACCATTTGACTCAAACCTTATTTAAGATAATTCATTTAAAATCATTAGAAAAAATTCAGTGAGCCTAAGTGAGTTTAAACCTGCATCCTAATAAGATTAATCTTGTTACTGATGACCCACTCCCTTCTCTGCCTAACGTGTAATGTTATGAAGTAGTTGCCAATGCTATCAAGGGCCTGAGTGGGCACTAGCATGGTAATACTAGGATGGTGGTATATAGCCTTTGTTAGCCTTTTTCTCATTTCTTTGCCTTCCTTTTCTCTGCCCTCGTACCTCCTTTTTTCCCTAACTTAAAGCCAGGGCTTAGTCAGCAGCCATAGTCATTTGCCTTCAGTCCTAACTTTCAAATGCAAGGAAGAAAGCTTGACTCTGTTTAAATACACGGCAAAACTCCTTCTGACTCCAGCACAGATTTTCACTCTGAAATCTTGGATCTTTATACAAGCAGAAGACTCAGTGACATTTTGCTGCGTCACTAAATCCATGCAAGTGGAAGTAACTTTTGCCAAAGTGAAGAATATGAAACTGTTACACACAGTTAAGCTTTAAGGGTTATGCCAGAACAATTCCTTGAATCTTTCTAAATCCAGCTGAAGGTGGCATCAAATTTATCTTCCTAGGCTTTATGCAAGAGGATAAGACTAAACCATCAAATCTGTCCCTGAACCAAGTCTCTATCAACTAACCAATACTCTGGTTATGTATACAAGGTGTTTTATACACATACATATGTACGTGTGTGTGTATGCGTATTTATATACATCTTCATTGAAGTTGGTGGGAATTTTGTGATTTATTTCACCATGTATAGATGGGTTATATATCACAGGTTATTGAATAAATGATTCAGCATAGATATTTTGTTTCTTATATTAAAATTCATAACTATACAGAGAGATTAGATATCTTAAACTATTGTAGCTTCAGTGGTCATATATTCTTGCCTAATTTAGGCTACAGTGATATAATTTAATAAACAGGAAAATTGTGTTTGCTGCTACTTATTATCTGTTGTCCCAGATAAATACTCTTTTAAAGGGGGTTTATTTGTCATTCCCTTTAGAACATTCTGGCAGAACAGCATTTAAGTTATTTGAGGAACTCTGGTTATGTACTCTACGCCCAATATTTTTGCAAAAATAGCAAAATTTTTTTTGATTATCTATATTTCAGAATTTCCTCTTATAGCTGTTGTTTTCCCAGTTATTGCACTGTTTGTGTAATTTTTGCTGTATCTTTAGAAAACACTTATATGTTTACTTATACTTAGCTCTCAATATGCATTCATTATGTTCACAGTGAATATCATTTTTCTGTGTGGGAATGGCATAAAATAGAAGTAGAACAAGTTAACCGAAGCCTTTGAAGAGGAACACAGTCTACTGGGTGTTTCTCTTGCTACACCAGCTGGCTCTCTTACACCTTCCGCTCCTCCCTGTCCCCTTTGAGCCCAGTCCTATAGACAGTTACATTCAAGGTCCTTGGAAGCATGGTTGCAGAGGTGCATTCCTCGCCTACAAACCCTTAGGGAATAGTGTCTTTTTATGCATACTGCAAAAAGCCTAGCTATTCTCTGGCACTGCATAAGACTTACAAGGTTGTAAGTGGTGCCAGATGTTTAAATGATCTATCAGCACTGTATGTAAGGATATAGATAGATTTTCTTTTCAGACCCTTAAAAACGATAGCCTGAATGTGTATTTATAAAATACCATATCAGAGAAGCAGATTCCTCCCCCTGTTTTCCGTTTTCCATTTTCCATTAAGGTTAAGCTGTAATAGGGTACTCTCAGGACATCCTTGGCTGATATGACCCATGTAGTGGGACTACACTATCTATGTCAGCTGAAATTTATGCTGTGACTTGTCCTTTGGAGGCACCTACCTCTCCTCATTGACTGCATGGAGAGATAAGAAACTGCATTTATTTTAGAAAATCCACAAGAATTTTTTAGGAATACAGTAAGGTGGTTTGTTAGTTAGTTAGTTCCTTTGGTTTTGTGTTTGTTTTTTTTTTATTAGTATTACAAATAGCCATTGAGCAACTAAAGTATTTCTGAGTTCAGGCAGAAATAGAGTAATTTTAACTAAAATAAGTTTATAAAAGACCGTAAAAATCCCCAACTATTGGATTGGTATAGACATTAAAATAAATTAATATTAATAATTAATAGTTAATACTTAATTTTAAAAGGAAGTTTAAATTATGGAAAATGGGAAAATAAAATAGTTTTTAGTTACAAGTCTGTCCTACTCAGTCCCCAAGTGGTTTAGTCACACCACTAGAAAATTGTTTATTTACTTCATTCAGATTAGGTATCTTTTTTTGTGGAGTTCTCTTTTCATTTGTAATTGATAGCTGTACTTCTCAGATCTCAAATCTCACTCCATCTTTACACAAAGATAACTTTTAATGTCATTTAAGATTTTTTGGAATAGATACACTTTGATTTAATAAATGTGTTCATATATCTTACAGTAACTTTATTTGGTAAACTCTGTTAGATTTCTATGTGAGATATGAAAGCTTTTGTTTAGTTCAGATAGTCAAGAAATCTGGCTGAGGTTGTGAAGATGCCAGTTTTTGACCTATTTGTAGTGAAATATTCAAGAGTTTTAGAAGCGGTACGATACGATGCAAAAATTCACTGGCAAGATCTATGAAGCTTTCTCATCCCTGTGTTATTGCTTACCGGTGGGTGGTGATCTCCCTCATCAGATGATTTCAAATGGCTACACAATCTGTTGCTTCCCATCAAGGAGGAGCATATTATGCCTGGTTATACCTGCAGAACACTGAGTTACTAGTGGTTCAGCTGAAATGTAAATCTAGCTCTGTCTCCTAATCCATCACAGCGGTTGTGTGTGAGTTGTACATGTGCTCAAGTAATTAAAAATTGTCACATTCACTCAATGGTTTGAAATAGACATTTTCATAAAAATTACACTTGGGATTGTTTTGCTGGGTTTGAATTATCAATTCCTGATGCAGACTTTTGAATAAATAAAACATAGCCTGATATTACTTAATAAAATTTCATACAATTGGTGAAAACTAATTTGATGATCTTGCAGAGGGATTTCTTATTTCCCAAAAGAGTCAACACATGACATCTATCTAATTTGCCAGTTAAAATTTGTACATGCAGCTTATATGAGAAAATTGATTGGAACTCACTTGACTATTGAATAAGATTCACGTCAGTGAATATAGTGACTGCATTAGTATTAGCTAAACTTCCAAACCATAAAATACATTTTGTCTCATTTTATTTGTAGAAGAATGGCATAGTTATTTTGTGAATAATCAGCTTCTCAATTTAGTCACAATTACATCCTGTTACAATAATTAAAATTGCACCCTTCTATTTAGATTATTTAAATGGAATAATTATTTCTCATCTTAAGATCTAGAGCTTTCTTTTTATCTCCCAACCTTCGGAAAACAAGATTATGTTAAAATCATGTGTGTGTTCTACAATTCTGTTCAGTCTTCATGTGATTTGACCCAAAATGCCCAAATATGGCAACTCGAATATCTATGACTGAAATTCAAGAACTGTATTATTTGGGTTGCTCTTTGTGGAAGAGACCATTCCATTAGAATGTTCATAGGAAAAGAGGAATTGCCATCAGGCTATGACTGAAATTTCATTTACTTCAGCATCTTGTGCTCGTTGGTGGCTGGTAGATAATGCAAAATACTGTACAGTAGGCAGTTATTTTATGCATGGCATCAAGGAAAGCTCCTTAGGAAATGTGGAAGATTTATATATATTTTCTAATCCTTATATATATTCACTATTTAAAATTCCTAATTCTAAAGACTTAAATATTTGCTTTCTGTTCTTAAATGCACTTTGATCCACTTATGACTTTAGATATTTAATTGCTGTGTTGGTCCTACGTCCTACATTTCAGCAGCAAACGAGGGATGTGGAATATCTGCTCAGCTACAGACTTTAGAAAGACGCTTTCCCTGTGTCTGAAGGAGGAAGGTTTTCTCAGTAATCCTTTTGCACCATTGTGCATCGCACCATCCATGTTTCTGTGCAGCATCTAAACAGGGCAAAATACAGCAATGACATACATATGTCTTCTCTCCTTCAGTTTTTGAGATTTTCTTCCTTTTCCTTTACCCATGAGTGGTCTTGTTCTGCGCCAAACATCGGAACTGATATTTCACCTCTTCATGTGCAAACCAAGAACAGGCTGTCTGCCAAGCCCAATCCATTATAAAACTTTAGCAGATATGACACATATGGGTTGATGAATCTTCTGATGTCTTCTACTGTTACTTTTCACAACAGTAACAGGACGAGATGATTGTCTCAAACTCTCCAGTTTCAGCTCACGCAACTATTCCAGGAATTGCCTGCCCCAAAATAGTGTAGTGGGTAAACTGATATTATAGAGAGATTTATTTGGGAATGTTAATGTTTAAGTAACCACAAAGTAACTAAAAGGACATCTAGGAGGTCAGCACCCAAACAAGTAATCTGAATAATCCCTTATTCTGTGCTTTGGACATAGCTCTGGCCACCGCACAAAACCCTAAATGAGAGTAGTGTTTTGTTATTTGTAACAGAGCTGTGAAGACATTTTGTATAAGGACAAAACATCACTGCAGAGGGCATGAATGCCTACCACTGAAAATGGTGAAAATGGTAGGCATAATACTGGATTATAAAAAAAGTAGATCTGTCTTGAGAAAATGCTGCTTTCTGCATCAGTAATCTCAGTGCCTCTCTAGGTACATTCCACAGCTTAGTAATAAAAAAGCTGCAGGATACATTAGTATTCTATGATAGCACAGAGCTCTTTTTCACATGCATATATATTATATTTCTGTGTATATGTTTGCACAATTAAATAACCTATAAAGGCACATTAGAGGATAAAGAAAATTAAATATATTGTTATATGAAACTATGGGAAAAAACCTCATAATAGCTAAGACATTAAATATTCTTATGAGGTTCTCTACACCTGGTCATCCATTTTATGAAAGATTTGAAATCTAGTGTGTAAAGTATCCAAACATCTGCAGTACATTAAAAGCAACATCCAGCAGTACTGCATAATCAATTTGTATTTCATGAAAATGTTTATTGTCTAGCAATTTGTATTTGAAGTATAGTCTTGTGGTTTGAACGATATGGCTGTTTCAAATTTTGACCCTACTGCAGGTTTCAGGTATGATGATAGGCTCTTCTTTCTTCATCTCAATCCTTTCTATAAAATGGGAATAATAAAGTTTGTCTGTCTCAAAAGAGGTTTTTAAAATGCAACCATAGAATACATATGTGACATCAACATGATATAACACATTCTCTCGATTCACCTGATTCATTACAATTTTTAACCAGTGAAAACTGCACTCAGTTTCCATGTACTTTCCAAAATTTTTGTCTTTTTAGAGAAGTTTTGAGCCTCAAGCCTGCAAGACTCAAACTTTTGCAGTATCGCTACATATTTCTGTGGAATTCCAAGAAAGTAAACAGGCTTAGCCTAGGTTTACCTAGACTCCAACTTTGCACAGTAAAAGAAGTAATATTTTTATATGATCATGGCTAGTCCAAAAAATGAAAATAATATAGGATCTTACTGCACACATTTATTGCTATCCTAAATAATGCCACAAATTCCATGCTTAATTTCTTTTCAAGCCTGAACGAGCCTGAAGACTTTCCTTCTAGGACTGTTCTCATTTTCAACCCTGAAGTACTCCTTTTATGGCTTGTGTATTTTGTTATGCTGTGTTATACTTATAATTGCCATTAAAAAGATGGCAACTAGTGCTAAATTTTGTGCAAACCCAGAGACATCAACAAAACTTGCACTGAAGAATTGTCACCTAAATATACAAGATGGGCAGAGGATATCATATCTAGCACTTGAATGAACCAACTGAATAGTAAAAGGCATATTAAAACCCTGGTCAAGGTAAAGAGTAAAGGCCTAGGGTGCAACAATGGCATTTATGCAAAACGATTAACTTTAGGGAAAAGAAAACAACATGAACTGAGCAGGATCCCATGAGGAGTGTAAGAAAGACAGGCACGGAGCGCCTCGATGCAAAAGGACTGAGAGGCAATCGCGTAGACAGTCAGTTAGCATGGGAGAAAGAAAATTCAGCCAACTGTCAGTACCACTCTGTGAAGGAATAAAATATTTGCCTCCTTTTAGCTTCTTTTATGTTCATTTTTCTACCAGGTGCAAGCTCTTTTTACTCCACCTCTTCATGTTTTTGTTTGCCTGTGACAATACAGGAAGAAAAGATGCCATAGAGGCTCTACTGTCAAGAACGCATGTGTTCCACACGGTTTGGGGTATAAGAACCCAGAAAAAAAATTTTACCCTGTATTTCTCTCCTCCCACTGCAATGCTATCTATTTCACTCAGTGCTGCTTCTTAGAGTCTAGTCTTCATTTAACTAATCTGCTGGCATTAGTACTCAAAACCGTGAGATTGTCTTCAACACTTTGAGAAAACACTGAAGATCTCATCAGCTTTGAATATTGTTTCTGCTTCAGTTGCTAAATTCTACCAGGTTGCCTGCACAGACATTGCCGCCTGACCCAGCTATGTGCTTTATGTGAAGAGAACTGTTAAAGTAGGTACAATTTCTCTTCATATCCCAGTGAAGCTGATAGATGGGAAAGAGCACGTGGTAGGGATTAGGAGCTTCCATTGTGAATGTGGGCCTGCTGCATGTTGACATGGTGGTGCCAAATGTGGGTGCTGAATAGTAGCTAGGAAATTACTAGAAAGGTCGAGAAAGAAAAGTAGGAATTTAAACAGGAAAAACATGAGGTTTTTCTGCTTGTTATTACTGCATTTTCAGTCTGGCACCAGCATGATTTTGAAAAAAATCACAAGTGTGTCTGTTGGGGTATGGGTTCCCAAGAACATTATTTGACTACCATTGCTGCTATAAATAACAGTTCGAGATAGCTAATCTTTTGCTGTTTCTGAGGGTTTGTTTAATGATTTGAACTCAAAGAGACTCATTTGATGAAGTAGTTTGCTGCCTGCCAAATGGCTGGAGTTGCACGACAGTGGGATCCAGCTACCTGCAAAGCTTTGCCTAGCTGGAAAAAGTCAGCACAACACTGGAGCTTGCTTTATGCAGGGGCTGCTTGCTTTGTAACTCCGACCCTAGGCTGGAAGCCTGGCTCTGACAGGGGTCTGTTGAAGTTCCTGGATTACTTGGTGTCATACCGACTGTTTTTATTCCAGCTGTGATGTCAGGAAAGACAGAGTTCCTTAGACCCTAGAATTCCACCTAGAGAAGCCACGCTTTAGGAAGAAGCTTATACCCAAAATCTTCTTTTTACCTTTGAAGTTCACCTAGTACAAAATCCCATCCTAATTTAATGTAGTTGTAACTTAGCTTGGGAACAGGTTACTGTGAAGCTGCTGTAACGATAGGCCTTGTGAATTAAACTTCTGTCTGTATTGGACTCTAATTTTTAGGTATCTATTTTTGAGATTATTTTTCCCCTTTTTAAAAATTTTATGTGTCTTTGGCCTTTTTCTCCTTCACAGCAGCTGAGCCTATGACCTCCAATTCAAATGTGGTAGATTGATATGACAGGCTGACAGTCTGGTGCTGGTATGGTTTGAAAGCAATAGCCACATTTCTACACCTGGAATTCAATAATCTGTGGGGAAAAAGGTAAACCCCTCTCCATTTGGTTTTGCTGTAGAATATATGGTCCCTGTGTTGCAGCTTGAACAAAAAGTTCAATACACAAAGCAGAGACAGAGCAGGATAGAAATTAGCTTAGTCATATGAGGAATGCACTACAATACCCTCTTCATAAATTGTAAGTGCACTGTTTGCACCTAGGTGTGTAATCCACTTATCAATCAAGAAATGCATTTAATAAAAGTGGTATTGTTTTACATTTTAGTGACTCAATAATACTGTGTCCTGACTCTTCCTGTTGTAAAGCTGTGTGTTCAGCTGTTTATAGCTCTACAAGATTTAGTCCTTTTTTTGAGCTGATGTTTTCTCTTCTTGAAGAATTCTCTGTGCTGAAGTTTTTGGAGTGTGTTTTGGAGAAGGAAGGACTTTTTCTCTACAGTAAATAAAAAATGTAAAGATGTTAATTTAGAGAAAAATATCTGGTAAAAGCACCTTAATAAGATTATAGCTTGAGGTTTAGGGATCAGTAGATTAAGATGAGCATCCTGAGAACTGGAGAGCAGGCAAGAAAAATAAAAGATCGGGGACTGATTATTATTAGGATTGAGGACTGACTAGTTGGACCGAGAATGGAGACTGGTATCTCCTGAAGAGTTAAAGAGGGGCACTTGAAAGCAGGAGCTGGCTAGAGTAAGGGAAGATGATCAGTTAAGGAAGGTGAAACAGGAAACGAAAATGGAGAAAATGGGAATGGATGGTCTGATTACTGAACAGGGTATCAAGAAACATTCAAGAAGATTTAAGAAAAGGGAGATCATAGAAGAAAAAGAACTCAAATCTGGGAACAAATCTATTTGCATCCAGGGGTGTAGGGCATCTTACGGCCCTGCTTCGTTTCAAGCCTCATCTGAGGAAAGAGTTCAATTTTCAGCAAATATTTGAGAAACGCACTGTGTCCATTCTGGTCTTCTATTGATTCCTGTAAAGGATGAATATCCCCTAGGGTTATCAGTAACTTTGCTAGCCTACTTAGCAGAGAGTCGTGTGATGGAAATGAATCACCAACCACACCTGCCAACCATGTGGGTGTCAGTATAATTTCTTATACAGGGCTGGATGTATTTTTTGTTTACAGTTAACTGTAAACACAAAAAACTACATAATTTATTTACAATTTTAACATAGATATCCTGTGTCTTAATTCAAACACAAAAGTCATCAACTGTCAGAACAGTGGTTGTCCCTGCAACCCTAAATTATTTTCTGTGCATTTTTGCACTACAATTAGAATAAGTGAATATAAGACATGGAGGCATTCTGCTTTGCACCTTCATGGGACTATTGTTTTGTCCACTGTGCACATGGAAATTCTTATGTGCGAGATCTAAAATTAACCTAAAACTGTTCCTGGATGGACTTACCAAATGAAACGTGGAGCTGACTATACTGTTTCATGATTAAAAAAGGTTAGGAATTCCTTGGATATGGATTCTCCCCAAGAAAATCTTAAGAACCCCTCAGGTAATGCTAGGACAGTTTACTAGCTGCCACATCTGTGAGTGCTGGTTCATTTTTGAGACCGTCAGTTCTTTGGTTCTTGAGGAAAAACTCTGTATCTCATCTGCAAAAATACTAAACTGAAGATGGAGAGAGTTATTCTTTGAAGAGACAAATGCAAATATGCTTAAAACATTATACAGACATGTTTTGAAAAGGAGATCCAAGAAAGCAGTCTTAATCACCCTCTACCTCAGTTCCCTTTCAACAAAAGAAGCACAATAGTATTTTTCGCAAAATCAGAGAATGGTTGAGGTGGGAAGGGACCTCTGGAGGTCATCTGGTCCAAACCCCCTGCTCAAGCAGGGCCACCTAGAGCCAGTTATCCAGGACTGTATCCAGACGGCTTTAATTCCACAGAAATGTTTTGAAAATTAATTTTTATGGAGCATTTGGTTACTATAGTAATAAACATCACTGAAGAACTCAGGAGGAAATTAAGCACTGTCTATTCTATGGAAAGCAACAAAAAAGAATTAACATGAGCTCATGTAATTAGAAAATACATTATAATGCACACTGGTGTACGTTGGCTGATTCTTGTGGTTTTGATTCTCTGACCTTAGTAATCCTTTGGTGCAATTCATATGGTTTTGTTTTATAAATGCTTTAGTGGCCAAGATGGCTAGTTCGGACTATAAAATATTTTATTTATTACGTTGGTGCTTAAGTTATCTTATATTAAGTTTTTGTGAGAATTTCTGGAGTGCTTACGCATAAATAACAGACAATGATATACTGCTTTCCCCGACATCTTATTTGTTATGTGTGTAGCATAAGTATTGGTCAAGTGAATCAATAAACACTGAATACATTAGCTTTTGTATGAAGAATATGAATTTAGTAACCTCTTATGCTGTAATATCTGAGATTTCAGCCACTTTGACTTGTTCTCTTTCTCTTTTGTTTGGCAGTATATTTCTGTGACAACAGATGAACGTTGTCCTGAGGATGTGATGGGAGAGTGTGTAATTAAGATCAAAATATACACTGTAACCTACTTCTCTTCGGTTTTTATAGCTTCCATTCATTCAGTGCAAAAAAGTAGTTCTCTCTGCTATTTTAGCAGTGTTCTGTGAATGAACATAAGGAAAGTAATAACACTTCCTAATCCTCCTTCATGTTAAAATGAGGAATAGAAAACTTGAACTTCTAACACCTTGCCCTCTCAGATATTGCTCTTACTTGCTGCTTCTAGCTGTATTTCTGGATTTCCAGGTATGGATTTTTATGTCCCCAGCTCCACTTTATCTGTTTAGGAAACAATGATCTGAATTCTGCTTTCTGACCCTGAACTGAATCCTTACTCAGCTATAATAGTTCTCTAACTCTAAGAGAATGTTTTGTCCATTTTGTCTTGCATTAGACATGTATTGAGTTTGGTAGGTTGTATTGGTAGACTTGCTTTAATGTTTTCAAGTGCAATGAAAAAGTTAAACCAAGTAGGACCATAACCATCTCCATTTTTTCATAAGTTTGTTCCATTTGTCTACATTTGCAGTAGTCTTTGATGGAATATCTTGATGGGTCAGGAAGATGGGATAGAAGAAAGGAAAGATTTTCTTTTTAAATGTGGGGGGTTTTGTGGCTTTTGGGAACTGGAAGCAAAGGTATATGAGAGTCACTGGTAAATGAGGAATGACACTTCAATGTTTAGGTGACACACTTATTTCCTGTGTGGGACTGTAAGGTTTTTATAGACCCAGAGTATCACCAGATTGCACTTGATGTTACCACCTTAGTCATCACATCAGGGCAAGGTACATGACTATATTAAGAGGATGATACTTTTTCTTCCCCTTTAACCAACAGTGTAAGAGGGTAATGGTCAGTGCAAGTGAATGGTCACTTAATGGGAATCCCAAATGAAGCAGAAAATGGAGGGGGTCTGGGTTAATTTACAGTCTTTTTCTGGGCACTGAGGCAATCAAAATAGGAGTTGCCGAACCTCAAGGTCACATTTTCTTCATGCAGCTCTACACTGTTTAAAGACCAGAATAATAAATCTCTCTGATACTCTGAAAAACTCTGGTTTTGGCTTCCACTCAGCAGCCATCCATCTAGGAGATGTACAGCCCACATCACCTCAATATCTGAATGCCTCACATCCTTAATGTATTGATCTACCTAGAATTCCTGAGAGGCAGAAAAATGCTATTACCCCTATTTTAGAAATAGGGAACTAAGGCCTAAGAGAGAAGTACTTAAAATCACAGAGAAAATCTATTGAGGAACAGAGAACTTAACCTGTCTTTAAAGTTGTAATGCAAAGTCCAAACCGTCATCCACCTATCCTAAAGGAACTTACAACTTCTACTATGATAAAGACTCAGTTGTGCTTTTAAACATTTGCTATTCCTCAAGAAGGCTTTAGGTCAGAAAAGAAGTGAGTTTAACTTCTAAATCTTCACAACTTTTCTAGCAGCAGCATAAAGATATTCTTGTTTTCCCTACTTCAAAAACAGACCTGAAAATCTTGCATATTCCTTTGCAGGCTTTTGATATTTGTGTGTATATTATATTTCAGAGCTCCTTCTCAATTAGTTTCCAGTGATATACTTTAACTGCTTACCATTTCCAAAGCAGACAAAATCTTAATCACATAGAATGCAATCAAAACATTTTTCTTTTAATTTGGTAATCTGTCTTGAGACTGTATTCACTGAAAATAGTATGTAACAGTTTTACATCATTCTAGTCTCCTTTTCATTATACCCAATTATTTGGACACCTACGTAAAGTATTATGAATTTATTATAGTCTTAGTACTTACAGCGATAAGGCAGTCCATCAGCTATGTTTGTCTGAGAAGGCTTAAAATGCAGTTCTTCATGTGACTTGAAGACTGTACGGACTTACTACAAGTCTTATTTTGTAAGACAGGTCAATCAACCTGTGGAAGAGAACTTGTCTCCATGGGGATTCTAGTTTGATAATAATTGTCTGTTAATTTGAGGACAACGTTAGAGGATTTTAAAATTGATCAGGAATAACTAATGAAGACTGGGTTTTCCTTCAGGTTATTATTTTTGCTCTGGACTGCACTATTAACTTTTCTGGTGAATTAGTTGAGGTGTGTTAGATTTGGACTGGTACAAATGAGAGATGTATTTACTCTTTTGAACTGAAAGATGGAATATGCTCCAGACTATGTGGCCCAGTTTTACTTTCAAAGCATAATGGTTTGCTACAGTACTAGTGCTTTAATTTACTGTTTCTAAAAGTGATCAAAACAACCAACCAGCTTTCTACCATTCTCTTTGTGTTATTTACTTTACTGATTTTACAGATTTTGTGTTTTTTCTTGATAGATTTTTTTTCTCAAATATTTGGTGGTGGCATTTTTTTCTATTTTGAGTTACAGGTAATTCAGGCTTTCTTGGAGGAAAGAAAACTAAACATTAGATCCAGCTCTATTTATGGTCACTTATGAAGACACCTTACAGAAATAAGAACAGAACTTTAGCCTCATCAGCATTTCATGGTAATCCAAGTCTCATCTAGCCAATGCATTTATGTCTGCACAACACTCAAAAAATTGAGTGGCTTATTTTGTTTTAAACGAATGTAGGATAAAAGGTTCTATACCATAAGTGTCCATTTATTATCAACATTCCCGTAGGCATTTCCATACTGTATGGTGGAACTCTTCAGGGAATCTTGGGGCAAAAAAAATAGCAAAACAGCAGTACCCGGTGAACCATGTTTTTTGGATGTTCAGAGCTCTGTTTTAAGAAAAGAGGGTCTTTTGAGACCTGCATAGCTGTGTCTGCATGACACAGCACTCTTTAGCTACAGCAGTAGGATTAAGTTAGCTCGTGTATTTTTGCACGACCTCTGCCTCTCCAGTATTAAGATCTCCCAGGGCTGTTCCAGGAAAGCTGTCAGCCCCATTGTCCAGGATGACACCCATCGTGACAAGTCAACAGAAGAGGCTTTCCAGATCACTTTAGAGACCCAGAAGGCTTACTGTCTAGGTGATATGGGACACTTTACGAGAATATTTAAGTTTGCACAAGACTTATTATGGGATGTTTAGGGAAAGAAGCAAAGACAGAGAAATGGAGAGATCAAGGTGGTTTGGGGAGGAGCAAGCACATGACAAGGGGATAAAAGGAGCTGGTCATGTGTAAGTGGATTGCTGGATAGTGTGCTTGTCTGGATGTGCTCTGCCCATGATCAGTGCAGTCTGGCCTACCTTCTCATTAAACTCCATTTCTAAATATTTTACTGGGGAAGAGGATGTCTATTCTGTGTGCATGTGTGGGTATGGGGGTCTGAGTGCCAGCAACTGGAGTCAGACCATGGATTGGAGGGGTCCATGTGTCTGTGGTGCCAGCACGTGGAGGGATCGGAGTGCATGCATATAGTGTAGGTGCACAAGTCACCATATAATTGCTAGTGAACATTAAGCTGGACTATCCTTCAAGCAGAGTAAAAGGCTTGGGAGCCAGCTATCAAGGAAAACCTAAGTTTGGGACAGATACTAGAGAAACCAGAGGGTCTGCAAGTTGGCAGCTGAGGGAATCAGAAAGATCAGAACTGTGGGGCCTAGGAGTCAACTGAGACACCTGTTTGTATATGTGTGTGTGCGCATGAGGCAAGGGGAGATGGAGGATCAAGGAGCCAGTTGCTGAATAGACTGTTTAAGCCCAGCTACTGGGGAGATCTGTATTGTATATATTATGTATATATTTCCCATTAATGGACCATCATCCTGATCAGCCAGAGGGAAGACTAGCATTAGGTTGTTTGTGCCATCTGTGTTTGCATGACAGATTCTGTCTTAAGTTGTGTGTCCAAGTGTGTTTACATGTGTATATAGTGTATCGTGTGCACATCTGTGCCTCCTGGGAATGCATGTTTAGCCTCACTGGCTGGGCCTGAAGCAACCTTGCTTCTATCAGGCTACCAGATTAGGCAGCCCCTAACAATTTTTTATTATTTGCTTTAGTCTGGAGTGCAGGAGTCTCTTTTATAGCCTAATATCTTCTTTTAACAGTCAGTATATGATCAACAGTCCAAATTAGTTTGTTTAATTACAAATCGTTAACTGATGTTCCTAATTAGGAATCTACTTTCTCAATGCTTCCTCCTTGGACCCTGGCTGGTAATTTGGCCATTTTACATAACAGTTCTCCATTCCTAAGAAAGCCTTCTATAACAGGCACGTCAATGAAGTTATTCATGCCAGCTCTTTCTCTCTCTCTCTCTGACCTAAATCATAGATTCCTAAATTATAAACATATAGTTTGACATAAGGTTAAGGGGGAAGTATTCGGGCTAAATAGCTTTATATTCCAATCCTTACTCAAAAAGCATTACTATTCTGGAATATACTCAAGGCTGGTTAACTTCAATGGGACTGGCACCAGATAAAAGGCAAACAAATAATGTGCCTTATTAAGTTAGGACCATTATTTGGTTTTCCACTAATGCAATTCCATCAGGTTAAACTAATTTCTGACAACTGAAAGGAGAGAAGAATCGGTGTCAAAGTCCCACATTGCTCTCCACAGCTGGTAATTTACAGGAGAATGAGTACTGACATGAAATCTCCCAATGCTGTTAAGTTCTTTTGAGATCACGGTCTAAAAGTGAAGTGGGACTTCCCATGGGCAACTAATGCATATGGCTTATGGAATTAAACCTGGTGACAGTGATAAAGTCTGTTCGTGAGCAGACTCGCATTGTTTGGGCTAAGCTCACATCTGCAGTAGGCTATCCTGGGAAAGATATAGTCCGGCTGTGTGATTTTCCAGTTGTGTCTTCAAGATGACTTATGAAACAATCTGAGAGATTAAGTAGATGTTCCAAAAAGCAAAGTAAAAGCATTATTTTGTTTTGTGGGAAAGAGACTAAAGCTTTGACTTCTTTCTATCCTACATCTTTGCAGGAAAGTCTATGAAAGGAGTCCCAGGAGGCAAGAAAGTAACCACAAACCAGGAGAATAAATCTCATTCAGGACATAGAAAGGAGAACTGGATCATTTCTGAAATACATTTGCATTGATAGAAGGGAAAATATCGGAAAGTAATGAACTTTTGAGAAAAGTTTGATTGCAGGAACCAATATAGGTGGGCAACCTGAAGATAAGGAGATGGTGCCATAAAAGAAACTCATCAGTGACAATATACTTTCCTGAATATAAAACCCCCTTTGATTTAGTTGATTCAGCTGAAAAGAAGGTGTTACTAGGAACAGGACTGACTACAGCCCAATAATTTCTCTTTAGTTTTTGGTGCTGTTAGTTATCCAAAGAGTCCTTCAAGTGGTTGCTTTTCTCTTCCTCTTCCTTAATTAGGTTGAGAAGACTAAACTTTTCATGCAATTGGATGGATTCTGTACTGTTTTTGTTGCAAAGGTCAGCTAAATTTGTTTGAGATCAAACCAAAATGTGTGATATGACTGGTAAAATAGGAACTGAGATCTTAAACTGCCATTCTTTATGTCGCATGAGTTCAAAGTCAAGACACTGGTCATGATGTAAATCACTTTAAAAGAACTTTGGAAAAAATATCCTCTTCCACTGTGATACAAGGTAAAAATAAAAACAAATTTGCAGATTTAGGATTTTAGCATTTCTCAAATGTTATAAAATTCTTTTGTATGTTCTTGCCCTGCTAGGTGTTTTCAGCCCTGCTGAGTTTGATATATTTCAGCAGTATTAACAAGATGGGGTTTTCTTTTTTTCTTTATTCTTTTGAGATCATGAAATGAAGATATATAATAGAGCTAACCAAGGAAAAAGGAGAAAATCACACCTAGTTTAAAAATGTTTGTTTGCCCTCCCCTCTTCTTTCTGAAATTTGAAAGCCATCTGAAAGATCTATAAGTAGCTGAAAACAACACAAGGAAGACAATTTTACAAAAGTATCATCAAACTCTGTTCTGCCAATTGAAAAGAATGATTTTTAGCAGTGAAATTTCATTAACACTTGAAAATCTTGAGTAGTTCTAAGATCCAGCGTAAACCAGGTTTTTAGAATATTGTGTTAGAGGCTTTACTCCTGCTGCTGAACTCCTGTTTAATGTATTAATCTTATTTTCTCTCTTTTCTCAAATTACATGACATGGATATGTATGTTAGTATGTAGGTTGTAAATAAAATTTCATGAGGTATTACATCAAACTTTCTTTTGGTAAATTCCAATGGAGAGGTGAGATACAAAATAGAAAAACATAAATCCCTCTCTATGTCTGCATTAGTGGAACATAATTTATCCTTCATTCCTTTTTTTATGAATTCAATAATGTTTCACTAATGATCATTTAGAAAAATATAAATAAGTTACTCCTAGAGAAGAGACACTGTAATCTTCATTTGTAGCACAGAGGGAGAGCAATTCTAGCCTTCACTGTGCTAAGCCCTGTGCAAACCCAAAGCAAAAAGATGTTGTCTTTGCTGAACTTGATGATGAAGTATAGAAGTATATAAAATAAAATCTGTGTTATCAAATGTTTGAATCTCACTAATTTTAAGTGAGACTTGGAGGACAGCAGTTTCAAGGTAGTTTTTGACAATCTCAGGCTAGAAGGCTCGGTTTTATTTTTGGTTTGTTTATGTCCTTCTCCTAATAAACCACGAGTAACATTTTGTGTGAATTTGTTCTCTGCAGCCTGGTCATTTGTGCTGTCTTTGTTACAGTGGCTACAAAGTGTCACACTGAAGGTAGATATTGATGGGAATATAATAAGTTTTTTAAAAGAACTGTCATAGACGTTAGAGAGGGAGAGGCTCGAGACAGATGAGATAAGGACAAAAAGTCACTACAGAAACTTCATAGAAAAGGAAAAAGAATCCCAAAGTGTTACGGATAGGTTTGCCTTGCTTTAGAAATGGAGAGAAGTAGGTTAAGAATGAGTGGGGAGAGTTGCCTTTTTGGGGACACAGATACAAACAAATCAAACTCTATTAGCAAGAGTTAGTGAAGTTACCTACAACACAGGAAACTGAGAGGATACTCTTCTGTTACAGCTATAGCATGGCCCTTTGTGAAATACATACTCCCATCTCTGATTAAGAGCTTCTGAATTCAGGCTGGGAAATGCTTAATTGGGGAGGTAATTTAAAGATCATTGCCATCAGGAAAATCTCATTTTCTTCCCTTCCACAGTCATTGGAGAATTTCTGACTCAGTACCCCTGAGGACCTGGCATCCTTCAGTGCTTTCATTTTTGTTCTGTGTTATGAACCTGTTACCCTATGGAGAGAAGGCAGAAGAGATTGTACAAATTTGCCAAAAGTTTGGAAATTTGGATCATTTGTTAGAACAGGTGCAATATATTGCACATAACTGCAGTATGTAACACCCACGTGGTAACCGAGAGAAAATAGCTACTCAAGCAATGGGCAGGCCTGTAAATAGCCCATTCTGTCCCATAGTAAATGAAAGGGGGAAGAAAAGGCAAATTGGTAGGTGTTATGTTGAGAAAGGTCTATGCAAGGAAAGACAAAGGAGAGGCAGGTTTTGTTATTTAACTGTTAAATCAAAGATATAGTAATTAAACTTTAATAGTTTTGTTTTTCTTTGAACTTCTTGTTGAAATCATATTTGATGTTTGTAGTTAAAGTGTAAAATTTGTTCCTGTAACCAAGACTGTAGATGAAAGGTTGGACCTCTTAACTTTCAGAAGATACTTACAGCTTTTTTTGTCAGAAATAAAATCCTGTGCAGTGAGAGGAAGGTTTAATTGCAGATAAGTTTGAGTTCTTTTTTCACTTAGATGTTCTTGCACATTTTCAAGGTTCTTCTGCTCACTCACTGGCTATGTGTTGGCCCTCTGTACATGTGTTTCTGCATGTGGAGATACAGATATTCTATTTAATGTTAAATGTCAGATTGGAAACTCTGTGTGTGACTACAACTTGAAGTTGAGAATATTATTTTTTTCAAGTGATGGTTGTTAGAGAGTTTGTTTTTCTCTCCGTACTGCTTGGTTTCATTACCTGCACTGACACTGCTACGAACCCTTTACTTCTCTGTAATTAGTGTCTGAGATGCAGCCTTTGAAAAGCACATAGGGCTATGTGCTGATGGTACTCCTCTAATGTTTGTTGCCCCAGTACAGGTGGAAAACGTGCAGTTTGGATGCCTTCTCTGAAGGCAACCTCTTATAAGGTTTTGAAGGTGTGGTTTCCATCAAGGCACCACTTATGCTTCATTTTTCCAATGTCCCATAACTGCTTGGCCCTAAAATCCAGTGAGGGTAAGTAGCTGAATTTCTGAACTTGAACTTTTAGTAGTAAACTTTCCTTAAAGTAAAGGGACATGCCAGCGACTAAAGACTAGTTTAGAAAAAGTGTAGGCTCTATTTTGTATCAAGAGTCATGTCAGATCTGGAGAGGGGAGTTGGTGGGGTGGATGAGGAAGATGCAGCATCAATATATCACTATACTGCTTGTGATAGAGCCCCATTTCGAAGGCGATAAGGAAAGCAATACATCATGAGCTGACTCTTGAATTTTCTTTGTGTCTCTTGTGTTATACTGCCTGACCCCCAAAGCTGCTGATGTACGCTCTCCTGAGATGCTGCTTTCTTCCCCAGTTGACCTGCTTCCCACTAGCAGTTTAAAAGTTGGGGAGTAGTTCAGATTTAATCAGAGCTTGAAATTCAAGCAGAGAGATTTAGAAGCCAGTTAACAGTACTATAGTCTATTCCCACTAAGCGTTTGTCTGAAGGTTGATGCAGTAACAGTACAGGTGACAAAGAAAAATGGCATATAAAGCTAATTCAAATAGTCTTACATTTCAGTCTTGAAACTAGTACTGAAGGTTATAGTTTACAACTCAACTAGTAATGTTTAAGCTAAGTATAATAAAAAATACCAATATTTGATTATTAGGAAAAAAAAATCTGAGGATATATATTTGCATTTAAATAGAAAGTAATCACTGTAGTGACATCAAAAGAGAAGAACATATAGGTAAAGGAGAAAAAGAACACCAGAAGTTATCAGGGGGTTGAAAAAACCCACTATATGCAGAGAAGATGGAAATGGCTGCAACAGTAAGATTTAAGAAGCCACAAATATTAGCACTGCAAAATCAGCCAAGAAGCCGGAGTGTCACTCTCTTAAATCTTTCACCTATACTTGTCATTAGTAGCAGGACTTGAAATGTTAATGAATATGCCCTCATATTGTAGCCTGGGGATTTGCTGCCATTACCAAATTAAAGGTGTAGGAAATGAGGCAGAGAGACAGAGGTCCCATAACTTTATGCATTTAGTCTAACCTTGTCATCTAGCTTCCATCTATAGTTCCTTGAGAGACAGCAGCACTTGCAGAGGGCAATTCAATTTTCCTCTGTTGGCTTCCTAAAGCCATTGAAAAGCTTGACTAGCAGTTGGGTTTCAATGAATCCTACTTTAAGTGATGCTTTCAAGGACATGTAAACCTTCTATGGCTATTTGGGCAATTGAATGCAAATTTTTTTCTTATGCAACTCAGGAAAGTATATAATTTTTTATAATAGTGCCATAGATATCAGAAAGTACTAGCACCAACTTCTGAATGCTCCTGAGGATTTTGATGGAAATGAGGTAGAGAGATGTAAAGCACCTGACTGGCTGTAGAATTTACATAGGCTCTCAAATGCCTGCAGTTCAGTATAGGGACCAAAGTGATGCCCATGTAGTGAATGAATTTTCCAAAATTGGAAAAAAAAAAAAAAAAAAAAAAGAGTATTTTTCTCATTTAAATGGGGAAGAAAGGTCCCATCTCTACATTAAATCCATGTATTTAATCTGACTTATTTTCTTTCTGGTTACAGACCCCAAAATGTATTATTTATCTCTCCTTTCATTCAGTTCCACCAGTTAAAATAAATAAATAAATTCCACTCTTGTGCAATCGTGGACTTCTTTTATCAGTATAAATGTTTCTTAGCATCTATAATCCTGCTAGTGACAGCTTTGTTTCTAGTTTATTATGGAACTTAAAATGCTGTAAACGCTAACTTAAACTGGTCAGGATCAGTAGCTGTTGTCTGACATAGTCATCTCTCTGCTCAAAACCTTTACTCTGTATCGTAATAAATCAAAGCTTTCAAAAGTCAATGTAATTAAGAGCAAGACAGTTCTAATGGGCAAACTGCAAGCTGTCTGCACTACATCTAAATAAAGCAACCAGTTACTGTAATCATTTCCTTGGCACAGCAGAAAGCATCTGACACTTTTCTTCTCCATCTTGTCTCCAAAAATTTGTCTGTCTCTGTGCTCCCACTAGACGTTGTTTCCCACTTTTTAATGTTTAGAGAGAAAATGAAATGCCGAAGTGCTGAATCACTAGGGGAAATGACCTTGCTGGAAAGATAAAGCCTGAAAACTAACCACCTTTCCACTTGTGAGTGTAGAGAATAAAACCTGCTATTTGTGAACCTCTCAGGATAAGAAGTACTTCAGCAGGAATGGTTTTAGCAGACTGCAGTGTTTCTGAAGAAGAGAGGAAAAATCATTGTTCTGTTTTGATCACTTGTTTTTGTACCGCAGTAACGCATGCAGCTCAGCAGTCCATCTTACATTAATAAACCTAATGCAAGTGAACTTTACTCTTGAAGTGTTCTTCAGGTGAGCTGCTGGGTGAAATCTGTATGACGATCAGTAACACATAGCTGACATAATGTCTTCTAGTTGAAAGCATGTCAGCCATTAACCACTTGATAGATCTCTGTTGCAGGATTTGGAGACTGAAGTGAGGAAAAATGAGATATGAAAGAGAAAGCTAATTGGATGACAGTTAGTAATTAAACTTCATTGAATTTGGCAGGAAATACTGGTTAACATGTATGCTTCAAGATGCTTTAATTTAAGATCTTGGTGTGTTGTGCTTTTTGTTTGTTTTTTAAAATTGGTTCAACTTGTTTAATTTTCCTTGAGCTTGCTTTAAGTGACCAGCTATATCTTCGATCACTGTTACCTCCCATAAATATCCAGGTCCTATTGAGTTTACTTTACCACAACACAGCATCTCATGTCAGATGACATGCTCTGTGTTTAAAGGTATGTCCATGATCCAAAGTTGTCAGTCACAGGTAAGATGAGCTATGGTGCAAGGTTCCCCATATGGTCCCTGACAGTCAGGTGGTGCAGGGACTGGCTGGAGGATGCTGCCCAATATGCATCACTGCATGTTTTCCATGGAAGGTGGCTCTAATCAAAACTGAGTTAGGTAGGGCTGATTCAGCCCAGGGAAATGACAGTGGACTGGTTGGTATTTTATGGCTCTCTGAAACCCTATTATTTATGATATGTGTTTAAGGATGAGCTCTCACAGTAAAATGGAGCAAAACAGATCATCCCAAACTATTCCGAAGTCCAAATGGGTTTGGAATCGGTTTAAAACAGGTCTGTATCTCTTTTGTACTGGAGGTAATGCAATAATCTTCCCATAAGATCTTCATAAACTGTGATTTATTTTTTTTTTTGGCTGCTTTACTCATACTGCTGATTTTGATCTTTTCAACTTGCATAGCTGCACATACAGGAAAGCTGTTCAGTTATATCTTATTTTTATGTTTCACTATCTTATCAATGCACTCATGCACACAGATGGAAACTAAAAATATTTGAAGTACAAAGTTATATTCTATGCTATAATGTGATCATAGAACCAGTTTTTCAAAGAACAGTACAGGACTATATTTTTAATGCCTTTGGCATTTATTTCCATTATGCTGTATGGCACAAGTCTGATAAAGCTTCAGGGGATATATTAAGGCTTTAAGATATTGTTATGACATGTTAACTTCACTCAGAAATCCAAATGAATCCCACAATTCATTTACTTGCTCTGTATTGACAATAATAATTAGCAGTAAATATTAATGTGAATGCAGAAGTGCATGAATCCATTGGATACAGTATCAGTGAAGCTTTTATGCTGTTTAAAGCTCCAGAACGTGACGATTGTCAGTTGCACATACAGAAAGAACCACAGAAAGATTACTCTTGATGTGGATGAGACTTGTATACTTTTTGACAGATGAAGAAAAATTGCTAATAATTATGTACCAATTTTCATATAAATCTCTTCAGGTGCACGTGAACAGGCTGAAACAGGAACAGGATACATTAAATCATACTATGGTTCAATATTTAATTACTGAAAGTTGGAATAACCTTTTTTATTTTCTTCTTTCCCCCCCCCCTTTAAAAATAAACCCAGTAATTAGTTCTTCATTTAAAATTGAGTGTCTTGGTTGCAGAATTTGTTGCCTGGGAGTTGCTGACTGACAGCTAGATGATGTAGTCTCAGTTATACAATTTTTTCTCAAACACTGTTCCCTCTCTCTCTTCACACGTCCCCACCCCCTCCCCCTGCAAAAAAGCACCTCAGATGAAAAAACCACATGTGGTGGCCTCAATATGGACATTGTATGACCTGAAAGACATTAAGGGAAGTTGCTGCTTTTTTTACTGATGAAAGGAAAAATGTCTTAGGCTCTTGGGAAATAAATAAGCAGTGAATGTGGAAGCACACCAACAATATGATATTACAGACTCTGTTCTCTTTCTAGCTCACTAATAAAAACACAGTTCTGATTACCTTTATGAATTCCACTTTCTCAGTACAAAGAGACTGTTCTAATATCATTACAGTTATCAGAAAAAAATTAAAAACTTAAATTTAAAGGAGCACACCACAGACCAGTTTTTTTATTCAGTAATACAAGTTCATTAGGTGGATTTTGGATTGCGCTCCGCTTTATCTGTGTTTCCAGAACAGCAGCAGCGACACTCAATTGTTTGAAAAAGGGAAATTACCCAAATGGTAAATACTAATGCCACGTAGACTTTCCACACCTAAACTAGTGATAATTCCTGGTGTCTACCTGCAGTCAATAAACTGTTTTTGCTTTGTTCAAGGTAGCTGCAATGGAAGCTGAGGGAGTGGCAAACAGCGATGTGGGAGATGATGAAAGCTGTGCCAACAGCTACTGGTGATGCTCTGCTCTTTCTGTGTGATTCAAGGTGCTTGTCAATATCGGGTGGCTCAGAATTTATTTCCAGAGTATTGCCATTGGCACTGTCAACTGTAAAATGTGATACTTTTGCAGCCTGTAGCTGCAGTGGTAGGCAGGAGAGCACAGCATGGAATAATAGGCAATGGGTCGCAAAAGAGGTGTGAAAGTGATCCTAGGAGAAAATTAGGGAGACTCAGACTATGACAGGCACTTTCTCCAGTAGGGTTCAGCCAGACAGCTTTTCCCTTTCCAAGGGAAAGGGAATTTAAATGGTAAGCAATAATTATTGGGGACCATTTTCTCAATAAAAAGTGTGTAATCTGCAAGCACAAAGTGTTTGAGCTTCTCAGTAAGCAGAGCCAAAATCTCGTCAGCATATGATTTGTGTTCCCTAGGTGGAAAAGTACTACTTCCAACAAACTTGAAAGAACATAAGGGTAATGTTAATTCCATATTAATAAAGCCTCTTTGTTAGTGCCTTTTCCAGGTTATTGTTTTTCTTAATGGCAAAAGAATATTTGCTTTGGGAGATAAGGGTCAGTGAAGTGGGTATCATTACCTGTCTACATGACTTCTACTGTTAAAGAATATCTGCATCTCTTGCAGCACTTGTTAGGAGCAGATCATTTTCCTTTGCAGAGGTGGGGAAAGGAAGTTGGGGGAGGAGGCAAAGTAATTTCCCAAGGCCACCCTGCAGAGCAAAAAGTAAAACTTGAGGCTCTTGCGTCCTGATTCAATAGCCTGTTCACTGGCAAAGCAGCTATTTTGTGATTGCAGAATATTATCTGCTTTACCTCCAGTGGTCTTATCCGATTAGTTATGGTACAGTACAGTTAAAATTTGTGCTTTGATATGTTTGGCACCTTATTTGACTGCTGGAACAGAATGAATGGAATAGGATAGAATTCAGTTTTCCTAAACTTAGTCAGAAAAAGAACTAGAGAAAGTATTACATTATGAGTACAGTAATATCAAGCGTGTGAAAGAAGACTGGTGTATTCATTGTTTTCCATCCTCATGCCCTCCATAATCGTTCCAGCATTATGCATAATTTTACCCATTTTCATTTAGAAGGCACCTTTTCCAGTTAGCCCCATGGCATCATTAGCATATTTAATTAGCAATTGCCTTCTCTGCTGTGCACATTCTGAAAGCAGCAATTTCCTAGATATGTATGCTGGGCTGAGCATCAACCCAGCAACTTCCATTCCCTTGCCGCACTCCTGAGTGCCTTCCCTCTCTCCAGACTGATGGCTGTGCCTGATAAAAAGCAGCTTAATTTTATATTAGTTTCACTTGTTTACTACACTTAGAATTGTTTTCAGGATCCTTCCACAACCCAAGTCATTTGCAGGAACTATGAGACCTCATGTTTTCTTCCTTTCCCTCCCTCTCAGTCAGTGTGTGTATCGGGTGGCTGATTTGGTCTTCACTCATGAGTGTCCAGGGAAGGCTCTCACCAATAGGGGAGCATTAAGATATACTCAGTAAATTTGGTCTCAAATTCAGGGAACTAACTCTTTTCCCATACTTCATTTTATAGTATTTTAAATGTTCCTGATTCTTTTTTCCCTGTATTTAGATTACATTATAGTTTTTTAAAATAAACCCTGGTAGCGAAAAGTTTACAAATCATTCTCAGAACTTCTGTAAGTCCAAAACATATCTTCGGCAGCATGTCTGACAGGTTTATTGATTAAAAACATGTTCCCTTGATGCATCTAGGGTTGTGTGAAAATTGGCTGCTTTAAAATCGTCCTGGCTGGGCATCTTGATGTGCAACTTGTAATATATTTTCTATGTCCTCGTCCATTTTTTCCGAGTCATTTTTCAATATTGTTTCTTCAAACAAGCACTGGACATAATACACCAAAATAGATTAATATTGAACAACTGAAATAATTTGAAGTCTGACCAGAGTGATTACTGTATCCTGAAGTGTGAAAAGGAGGAGAAAAAATAGAATCTCTCTGAACTCAAGGAAATGGTGGTTTTGGTTAGGAGCACGTTAGGATGGCACGTGCAGGGATTAACCTGTGCTAAATCAAGTTGTAAATACAAGAAAGCCTTAACTACATGATGCAATCTGTAAATCTGATGTAACATGAGCACAGTACTGACACATTCACAGTTGTATGGGCTTTCTCTCAGTTTTGGATACTTATTTTTCATTGTACAGCCTATTCATTTGGACACAACCGCAATTTGCTCCAGGCTTAACTTTGAAGCTTTTTGTCTCTGTTCAGGTCTCATAGCATCATCAGTCCTGTGCTTAGAAGATCTTTTGGATTATTTAGCATCATTTGAGTAGAAGTTTCCTTCACTTCCAGGAGACACGGGTCACTGGAAATCAATGCAGGCAGTTATGTAGGTCTTGACATGCTTATGGAAGACACCTAAACAAAGAGCTTTCTAACCTTTTTGTAGCAGAGCTGTTGCTTCTCTCACTGCTGTTTGCTGCGTCTCAGAGATCTCGGTCTGTTTTTTAAAAGGCAAATACCTACCTCAGACTACTCTGGGAACTGATAATAGTGGATGTCTGTGCTCGTTTTCCCACCAGAGATGTCAAGGTCTGGACAGCCATGAACACCAAAGAACTTCATAAGTCTGGAAATGATCCTTCTAACTCATGGCCCAATACCTTACAAGCATCCAGAAATGCTATATGATCTCTAAGGGGGTTCTAATAATCTTTTTTATTTTTAATTTTTTTAATACTTGCCCAGAGAACATGGAGGAAATTTCACATTGCTACCTGATGCTCTGGTGCATGCAATTGATTCCGAGCGATAAAAGGATGTCATACATGGCTCTGTTCTCTTTCAATAAATGATGGTATATTAGCTGATGTGATGACATAGCTGCATGTAAATCACTATGCCTTTTGTGGTGATCTGGTCCCAGTAATTAAACTGAACTTCAACACTTTTTTTGTCATGAGAATTTGAGACTCAGAATTCTAAAGGGTGATGTAGTTTGAAAAGACGTTAAACACATCACCTGCCACTAGAATAACCTGATTTCATACAATAAAGCTTGAAAATATTAGTTTTACACTTTATTTTCTGTCTTCAAGAAAATGAGTAAGATAATCAATGTTCTTCTTGAATTATTTGAAAATTTTAAAAAAAGATACCTTAAGAGTTTGGGTGTGTTTGTGTGGGATTTCCTCCCACACAAAACCCTCTCTTGGAGCACCTTAGGATTGTAATGGTGAAGTAACAATGGACTCTTGTTTTCAGTCAGTCTTTGAGACTACAATCCTTTCTCACTGCAACACAGCTTATGGCTTACACTCAAATTGTTATCTTTTCTTTCTTAGTTTTTTTTTTTTCTTGTTCTTTTTGGTTTTTTTCTTGTTCTAAAGTGTAAATTGTTTCCTGCCACTCTACAGGATTTTTCTCCCTTAATGATATGGAGGGAGATAAGTACTCATAGTGCTGACAGAGGTAAGAGTACTAGAATAAGTAATACTTCAGATACAGAATGATATACTGCTACCGGGAGTAAACTCAACAAAGATTCATATCCCAAAACACTAGTTAGTCTATCAGCACTTCTGCCATTATCTCTTAGGCTACAAATCTGAGAGAAAGTTTCAAGGTCAGCTGTAACTATATTGAAAATCTGTAGACCTAAGAAAAGCCCGGTGAATTAGCAACATTTTTCTTCTTGGATTTTGTTTCTAATGTGAAGCCACTTAAATGCCTCCATTTGGCTGGATCAGTGTAACACGGTAAGGGTAAACACCAAAGCCTACACAGATGAAGATATATTTTGGGAGGGAAGTAGTAGTATTTGACAGAAACATCAGGTGTTTTAACCCACCAAAAATACAGGGTCAGAAGGTATTTTATGTTGAGGTTGCCTGTGTAAACAAACATACACCGTTAACACTGGCACTATGCTAATTTGTCCAGAACAAAGACTGATTGAGTCAGCTCATTTAAAACTGTTTTTAATTGTTTCAAAGCCTTTTTAGGGGGGGAGCGGTAGGGGAGAAGCATGCCTAAATTTAAGGCAAAGTTGTAACTTGTGAGCCACTTACCTCTCAGGAATATTAAGATTTTCAGTCCCTATATAATTAAACTAAAATGATTATTCAAATGGAAAAAGAGTGTTCCACAGTGTTCATTCGTAGTCCATTAATACTGTTTTTCACTGACTGGTGTGAAAAATTTGCCATCCCAATCCTTAGTGGATGACTTCTCCACCCTTCCCCTTCAGTTTTTGGCATTGGCCATATTACAAACATAAGCACAAGCTACCCAAAGCAGTGAAAGGACAGAAAGAATAGTAGAGGTTAACTTAATTAAGTAATGAATCAAGGAAAAACTCATATGTATTATCTAAGGATTAACAACTAAAAAAAAAAGGTGGAAACTAGTCTTGTTGATTTAGGACAGATCGTAAGGGTAGACCTGGAAAAGCCCAAGCTAAAAGAAGACACATTTAATGGTCTTTGAGTGCAGTAACGAGATAATTTTCTAGAGAGATTCATTGCTAGTAATAGGAAAACATGAACAGAGCTGGTGGACCACTGCTTGGAGGAGAGGAAATCCTATCTACAGAAAGGAAAGGAGAAGGCTTAAAGGTCTAATGTTTTTCTGTATCAGTCACTCTGTGAAGGAAAACTGCAATTAGATCAGTTAGCATCTATAACAGTAAGTTCTCTTTCTGCAAGAGGAATATGAAGCAAAAAATACATTTGTATTTGGATTGGCTGGGTTTGGTAAACTTAGGCTGCTGTATGCTTCATTCTCAGAATTTTTTTCTTTTAAAGGAGTTATCAGCAGGAAGAAGCAGCAATATTTCATACAGAACATTCTCACAAACAAGCCTGATCCAGGTCGCTACCAGAACTGGTGCCATCCACCACCATCATTTCTAATAGTACTGTCTTCCAGGACTCATACTTGTACCCAGGGGAAATAATAATAGGGCCTGTTGCAACAGGACAAGGGGTAATGGTTTTAAACTAAAAGAGGGTAGATTCAGACTAGATATAAAGAAGAAATTTTTTACAACGAGGGTGGTGAAACACTGGAACAGGTTGCCCAGAGAGGTGGTAGATGCCACATCCCTGGAAACATTTAAGGCCAGGTTGGACGGGGCTCTGAGCAACCTGATCTAGTTGACGATGTCCCTGCTCACGGCAGGGGTCTTGGACTAAATAACCTTTAAAGGTCCCTTCCAACCCAAACTATTCTATGATTCTTTGATAACAAAAACCAAACTTGTGAATCCTTGGTGTATATAAAACTACTGTGGGGGGGGTACAAAGCTGGTTAAAGATCTGTTTTCAGAGAGTTTTTAGAATGAGTCACAGACAGAAATGGAGGTATAAATCAAGTGAGGCTTTTCAGGGATATGTCCCAGTGTGGTGCTATTAAATATTTTCATTAAGATCCAGATGATGGAATATAAACTTTAGTTATTTAATTTCAGGCTGCGTCAAGCTGGGAGAAACTGCAAGTACATGGGAGGACAGGATGAGAATTCAGAATGATCCTGACAAATTGGAGATATGACCTGAAAAAAATGGGTTCAGATTCATCAGAGGTAAGTTCAAAATTCTATACTTAGGTAGAAATAATCAAGTCTAAAGTGGATCAACTGAAGAAGAAAGCAGTAAGAGTGATAAGAAATCTAGAAATGTTGCCTCTGAAGAAAATGAGGAATCTGGGTTATCTAGAAAAGAGGAGACAATAATGTGTAATGTAAGTGCTACTGCAGAAATGAAAGAAAAGGGTAATGGATGGGAAGCTAGTGACAAACTCAAGGTTACAACTGATTTCTTGGTCAGATTTTCATTGTGAGCTCACATATGCACAGTCTTGAAAACTCAGTGCTTTATTGACTGCGTGGTGTAGACCTGTCTAAAATAGATTTCCCACTGGTATCAAACTAAGTCTCTCAGTAAAGTAGATCATCTTTTACTTTGTTTTGTTTCTCTGCATTCTATTAGCAAGACGTTGGCACTAATGCTTTCTCCTACACATGAGATCAGGAACAGTAAAGCTATTGTATGTGTAAACTGTTCTTTTATTTGTATCCATCAATGAATTTTAAACTGAAGTGTACACGCTCAAAGTAGGCTTTAACCTTCATCTTAACTTTGAGTAGCTTTTTAAATTAACATGCTGTAGCTGTCTCATGGTCTCATATTACTATCTGAATTTAAGACTGGAAGTACATCTAACTTCAGCAATTGCTTGTCACTCACCTGTTGAAATCTGCATTTATATTGCTAATTACAGTGAGCAGTTTCTTTTCCCTAGCACTATGCCCACTAGGCTACCTACCACTTACCTGAATTTTCAAAAACCATTTTCCATAATAGGTCAAGAGAACTCCAGAATAATATCTTTTCTGCTAATGCAAAAAGTATTTTCTTCTTTGAAACTGGAATAGTTTCAGCATTTTCTCCTTTTTGTGTTTGTTCATGCTCCCTGGAGCTTGGTTTTAGATGAAACAGAAGCGTGTTGGATGGATGCCTTTTTTCTTATGACCTGAAATTGGCTTTAAACAGCCATTTAGGAGCAATTCTTTCTCATTCTTATGAAACTTTAAAGACCATATGTGATTACATGCTCATGTAACTTTTCAGACTAATCATTTATACCATGTATTATCACCTTCAAAAGTGGCTTTTTGGACATGCTGCTGTACACAGAACATATAATACTGTATATTCTTAAACATAATTTGTCAAGTATTGTATGACTGTAATGAAAACAGTATGTCTTCTTTGAAATTAACTAAATTTTGCACCTATTCATGGGATGCTGCCATGGGGTTGTTGAATTCTCTGATAAGTGTTGACTGGGATAAGGTGCTTTTAGGCTACATTTCTGCATGAACTGTATTATGGAATTCTTTGTGCAAGGAGAATGTAAGCAAAGTCTTGATTTAAGGTGGCTACAAAACTTTTAAAATGCTTTTTCATGCTAGTTCAAGAAGAATTACAGATGAAGTGAGTTTTGTCTTCTTTTAGGCCCCAAAACATGTTGCTTATGCTGTCAATGGGACAGATTGCCTGAGAACTTGTGGATGCCCCATCATTCGAAGTGTTCAGGGTCAGGCTGGACAGGTCTTCAAACAACCTGATCTAGTGAAAGATGTTTCTGCCCATGGCAGGAGGGTTGGACTAGATGACGATTAAAGGTCCTTTCCAACCCAAACCATTCTATGACTGTACCTTCGTGGGATGACTGATCTCAACTTAATTTGGCATTTCAGGTACAGGGCCTGAGTAATCATCCAGAAGACTACTTCTCTGCCAAATTTTCCCACAGTGGCACTTTGTATAAGAGTATATATTGTCCCATTTGATTTCTTATTTTTAACTTTTTAACATTGCATATTGACACTATAGAACAGCTTATTATCTCTCCAAAGAGACTGATATATTTAACATTTACATGAAATAGGAGAATCTCGATCCCAGCCTTAAGCCCTCTATTTTAAATGAGTTTTGAATGGCTGAAGCAATGTCTGGGAAAGGTATGCATTTGTTTTTTGCTGCAGGGCTGACGTTGCAGTCCTCCAGTGCTCAGACAAGGAGGCAGTAGAGTGGTCCTAGATTTGTGGGTACTGCTGGACATTTAGCACAGATTGCAGTGTCTAGGATTTTCTTTGAGCGCCTAAAGATCAGAGACTGAAAAAATAATCATTTTAATTTTCTTTCCACTTAAGTCTAAGTAGTGTATTTTGATAGCAGCTGACATATGGAGAACTGGGGAAAAAAAGTGCTTTGAAATGTAAGTAATCATTGTCAGAAATAGAAACCATGTAATGATACGACAATAACCAAAACAGTTTGCATGGCCCCTTAACTATATTATTTGTTTTGATTTGACTGCAACAGAAAGTACACATCCACAGATTTTTTCCTGGCTTGTCAGTTATTTAAAATCACAAACCCTAAATCAATGCCTTCAGCTCCTTCTTTCTGCTAAATAACAACAGCACAATCAAATACTACCACCTGCAGACACTGGTCTGTATCTCAGTGCACCTTTCCATTGAAGCCAATGAGCAAGAATGGTTTCTAAAGTGAACTAAAAGTCTAAAGAAGCAGTTCTATACATTTGTGGGTTTACTTTGCACATATTAATCCTACCTTTGGTTGGCGCCTTTATATAATCTATATACTGTAATCATACAAAAATTACATTGTGAGGGACCTTAGGAGGTCTGTATTCCAAGTTCCTCCTCAAAAAAGGGTTAACTTCAAAGTCAGAGCATGTTCCTCAGGGCTCTGTCTAGTTGGGTCTTGAAAATCTCCAAGCATGAAGATTCAAATCACTCCTTTCAACCTCTGTTCTGGCACTTCACCAGTCTCATTGGGAAAACTTTTGTTCCTCCTTTTTTTTTTGTCCACCCTTGTACTCAATCAGAGGTTTTCTTGCACAACTTTGCTGTTGCCTCTTCTGCTTTTACTGTGTTCTGTATTCTTGTACCTTCCTTCATTTAGATAAAGACAACTTTAAAAGTTAATAAAGTCTTCTCTCTTCCAGGTTAAGCAAGCCCTGCTTCCTCACCCTTTTGTGTGCATCTCTCCAGTTTCTCCATCTGTCTTTTACTGGGGCAGGGGCACAAAGCTGCACAAAGTACTGCAGATGCAGTCTCACAAATGATGGAAAGAGGAGAATAATATTTTCCCTTAATTGACTGGTCAAACTCTTTCAAATGCAGTCAACTATGCAGTTTACCATCACTGTGGTTAAGGTACACGCTGACTCATGTTCAGCTTCTCTAGTGGGATATCCAAGTCCTTTTTGACTCTTTAGTCAGTCAGCCCCCAGCCTGTGCTGTAGTATGGGTTTACTTTGCCCAAAGCTCACATCATCTGTCTGTCTTCTACTTTGCAGTCAACATATTTCTCTAATTTCTTAACCTATCTTCTAGCCAAGAAGGCCAATAGCATCCTGGCTTGTATCAGATATAGTGAAGCCAGCAAGACTAGGGAAGTGATCGTCCCCCTGTACTAGCACTGGTGAGGCTGCAATTCGAATACTGTGTTCAGTTTTGGACCCCACACTACAAGAAAGGCATTGAGGTGCTGGAACATGTCAAAAGAAGAACAATGAAGGTGCTGAAGGGTCTCGAGCATAAGTCTTATGAGGAGCAGCTGAGGGAACGGGCGTCATTTAGCCTGGAGAAAAGGAGATGAAGGGAGACCTTATTGGTCTTTACAGCTACCTGAAAGGAGGTTGTAGCGAGGTGGGAGTCGGTCTCTTTTCCCAAGTACCAACTGATAGGACAGGAGGAAATGGCCTCAGGTTGCACCAGGAGAGGTTTAGGTATGGTATTAGGAAAAAATGTCTCCACAGAAAGGCTTATCAAGCATTGGAACAGGCTGCCCAGGGAAGCGGTTGAGTCACCATGAAAGACACATAGACACGGTGCTTAGGGACACAGTTTAGCAGTGGTTTTGGCAGTGTTAGTTTTATGGTTGGACTTGATGATCTTAAGGGTCTTTTCCAACCGAAATGATTCTATGATTCTAATAATTCTTCCCCAATTTTATTTCATCCCCACACTTTCCTAGAGTTCCCAGAGTCACTAGGAGCATGAGATAAAACTCCCCCTCTACTGTTCCTCCATTCCTGGGGAATATGGGAAACTGTGGAAAATAATCAAATAAATTGCTGTACCTGCAATGGCAACTGAAAAGCAAAAGTTGCAGACCTGAGGTGCAAGTGAAACCATTTTTGTGTCCAAATATCGTATAAGTACCAGACTGTTAATGAACACTGTATCAAGGGAAAGATAGTATTCAAATGCTCTGCACAGATAACTGCATGGCTGAAAACCTGTCTGGAGATGGTGCCTGTGAAAAAGAATAAAAGAACAGCTATGAAGGAAAAGCAGCTAATTTGGAATGGAAGCCACACTCAAAGTTACCGTGTTCTGGTAAATCTAATCATGATTCTCCCTGCTTCAGATCCAAGGTTCTACATCTGAACTACAACAGAAGCTGCATTTACTTGGATGTATTTAAAAAAAAAAAGCAAATGTGTTTAATATGAGATATATATTTGGAATGAATTTTCGGCAGAAGCTGAGAAAGCAATGGCTTTGCCTGATAGATCCTCCCTAAGGAACTATGGCTCAGAGTAGTATCATACTTGTCTTCATCCTTACAATGAAGTAATTCTGGAAGTAGATAAAGTGCACAGAATGAACACATAGAAGAAAGGCATAAGTTTACCAGTGAAAAATAGCATTCATTCAAAGCCAGAGAGAGTTGTTTCAGAGGGGGTTCTTTGCTTTATTTTGTTAAACTTCAGTCTGATCACAGCTCAACCTCAACAACAGTTTAAAAGCTATGACAGTACAAAACCAGTCATTTTATCATCCAGCTTATGTCAGCTTATTTTGATTCAATAGAAGCATTGTAGCCAGGCCTGGGTACTGCTGTATGCACTACGTGGATGCAGTTTAGTGCTCAACCTTCCTTTACAATGCCCAGACTTAAGAGGTTAAAAAAAACCTAGCAAAAGAGAAGGAAAGGAGGAGATGGAAAAAAAATGCCACAACCTTTTCGCTTCCTCTGTGAATCCATGTGGTTTCTGAGGTAAAAAACATGAAGTGTTCATGATGGTACATTTTGATTTCTTAAGAAAAACATCTCCCTCTTGGATTGATCACATGGTGGAAATAAGGCACAGAACTTATTTTTAGATACAAAGCAAGTGGCTTGCAGACACCTCAGTTAATGAGTTTCTGTTATATACTGCAACAGGGGCAAAAATCTCAAGTGCAGGGCTGTAAATGAAGAACTCTCCCGGCTGAGGAAGTAATACCATCGCTACAGTCCCCATGTAGGTTAATTCCTAAACCCAAAGCACCGAGGTGTTTTCAAAAGTGGCTACCCGCAGGAGAGCAGGCTTTCTAAAGTGACTTAAGTACCCAAAGCTGCAAGTAACTCCCTGTTCACTTTCCAATGCACTATAAAAGATTTTCTAACTATTGTTAAAAACATTAACCATTATATGCCTCTCCTTTGCTGCCTCCAGAACCCAGAATATAGGTTACATCCACACGGTGACCTGAACCTGGACCCTAACTCACTAACGAGCTTTCTGTGAAGCAAATTCAGAGCATGATTTAGGAGTCAGGGCATTGCTGAGGTCGTTCCCAACAGTTTGCAATCAGCTGTCATTTTTCAGACCTTATAGCCACATATCCTTTCCACTGCAGTTTGCTTTTAGGGCTGTAAGCGTTAGCAGGAATACTGAATTGAGAATATAGCTATAACCACAGTCTCTTTGACTATGCCTGGGTCTCATGAGGGAGGTCACTATAAGTCTGTAATTATTTGTTGAATTTTTTTCACTGGGATTCAGACTATAACTGCTTTCTGAAAATTTCAGCTTGCTGTACGTTTGTTGGCTAAGCCTCTTAAAACATTTGACATGTCAGATGGATGATCATGAAGTCTAAAAAATGTGAATAGTACCTGGTTGTTTGAAGCCACAGAATAATGAACAGACTCCTGAAAGAAATAGAAGGTCAGAAAATGCTCACTGATATCTGATGTTTTATACATGCAAAACCATGGGCATAACAGAATTAATTTCTTTGGGCAGCAAGGCAAGGAGCAAAGGAAAGAACAACTTAGATGGGAGAAGGATAAGCTGTGAAAGGAGCAAGCTTAAAAAAAAAAAAAGAGATTGTCATGGGAAAGGTGTTAATTTTAACAATTAAAAAATAAAAGCATACAATTAATATATTTGAATATGTTGTAGAAGAGAGCCAGTACTGCTACAGAACACTAAAACATCTTTCCAATTAAAGGCTGACTCTTAAGACTAAAAACCCTTACATTCTTTAAAAAAAATTCTGCACATTTCATTTATTTAAGTTGTAGAATTACATAGGCAGTGGTCAACAAAATGTTGCCTGCAGAATTACCTGCAGAAATTTAACTCTATCCTCCTGCATATGCATTACAATGGAAACTTAATTGGCTTTTGCTCTTGAGCTCTGGTTTTATGAATATTTCTTTCTTATATCATACAAAAAATGTAAGTTTCATATTCAACAGGGAGCAGAAATTTACGGATGCAGCCTGTATAAAGTCCTCCTCTGTTTTGATCATACCTTAAATTCTATAGGTACTAAATGAAGGGAAGAAAACAGAGGTTCTGCATGTCCCTGGTTGTTTGAGTCCACGATCAATGGGATCTCTCATATCAAATTCAGCAGCACAGTGTTAATCAAGGTCAGCATCTCTTTTTTTACAGTGATTAAGGGTCATGTCAGAGAGGACATATTTCTTTGATTGTTTATGTTATTCACATCTGATAGGGATTGAAATTACTCATGACCAGTTAGATGCTCCAGCCTGAGGCAGTTTAAATGGATGCTGTGACTTCAGCAATGGTTAGAGTTCAATTTTGCTGCATGTACATATTGTGTGGGATTTTCTGAGAGATACACTGGAGTTTGAAGGATCGGATGTTGTCAGCGAGCATATTCCCTTGATTTGTCTGTTTTGATCTTCCCTGTCTGACACACTTCAAAGTCAGTTTGAGGGTGAGAAACACTCAGAGTTTTCCAGTTGTCCTTTTCTCTACCTGGCCTTTAAAGGAGGTCTCTGTTATGCAGATTTGCTGAGGAGAAAAAATGTGGATGGTAATTGCATAAGAAGTTTATTATTCAGACTTCACAGATAATTGGCAGCAGCATACCAAGGGATGGTAGTATATTTTAACTGCTGCTGAGAGGTCTGTGGGACCTTGCAGAGTCCCCCAAAGCTGAGAAACTGGTGCAAGTACAGCAGAGAGGCTTGGAGGCTGGAGCACAGGGTGCTTATGAATGGGATGAGAGAAGACACAAGGGAATTATAGCAACCTTCCACTGCTTACAGGGATTTCTTGGGGTTGCACAAGGTCAAGAGGCAAAGGCCACATGTTTCAACAATGGAAACTCCAAATGGATGTCAGGAATGTCTTTTTTCCCCCACGACAGTGTTTACACACAGGAATAGGGGCCCAGTGAGGGGGGAGCAGAGATGCAGACCATGAAGATTTTCCAAACTCAGCTGCACAATTTCCCAAGGAATCTGATTTATCTTTGAGGTTGCTCCTGCTTTGAGCAAGAGTTTGCAGAACAGACCTCTGGACACCGCTTCCAGACAGAACTGTTGCCCAATTCTGTGATTGTCATTGTATGTAACCTCTCCTGAGGAAAGGAAGATCCTCTCTGAAATACAAAGTGATGCTGGAGAAACAGAGAATGCAATGTGTTTTAATTATGAGGATGAGCTCAAGAGGCTTTTGTCAGCTCAGTTGATAGTAGTTATATATGACAGTGCAAAAGTCAAGAAAACAAAAGTTGCAGGGATCTATAAATACTTAGATGATCTCAAGGGTCTTTCCAAAGTATATATATCTTCTGTTAATAAACACAGCATTTCTAATTAGTGTAAGTGACCACAAAACTCTAACCAAAGAGCACAAATTAGAGAAAGCATAGCCTAATTTAATGACTCTAGAAGTTATTACCTGCCTACACAAAGTCTGACATAAGGCAACTATTGACTGAATTATATGGATTGAATGAGAAGTCTGGTGGTTTTGTGCCAAGTGGAGGAATGAGCAGGAGAGGAGGGTGGAAGAGAGGGGAATCTTTGGCTTGTGACAGAGAAGCTCATTTACCCCAGATCTGAAATCCATATACTTGTTAACTAGGAACTGGCTACATCCCAACATGAAAAATGAAGTTTACATTGTGTGTGTGAACCAGCAATTTGCATTGATTTGCACATGATTTGTGTCTAATTTGCTAATCGTTAAACTCCATGTGATATGTAAATAGGTGGAAAGTTAAAACCAAGGTTTTAAATTAATTCATTTTGACAATTTAATCTCATTGGCAGGAGTTGCCTTCTCCACAATCTCAGTACATTGAAGTTCACCCTCCATGAAAGGCTTGCAAAAAGGTCTTTCACTCATATTGTTTCCTTCTATTGCTACTGTCCAAAGATAGATTGAATTTCTTCAGCACTGACCCATTCTTTTAAGATTTCTGAGATACTTATATTATTCCACAGCTGTTTATATGACTTGTGGTCCATCTACAGGTGAGACTGACCAGTACAGTTAATTATCACTTTGAGATACCTGAAATACAGACGGAATGCAGAGCAGCAAATGTAGGAATGTCAGAAATAAAACTAGCTGTCTGCAAGACACTGCGAGGCTGGTGTTAATGTGAGCAGGATCAGGCTGAAAATCTGCAAGTAGACCTCCTGTTATTTCAGATAAATAGTGTTTTATCTTCAAATGGGTTTAAATGCAAAAGGATGATCACTGTATTGCAACATTTAAAAAAAAAAAAAAATTAGTAAACTTGATGGGTTTTAACTGAAATAATAATGAGAGGTGACTAAAACAGGATGTCTGATATTATCAGTGCCTCAGATATCCTGGCTGATTTCAGGATCATGAGAGAGGTGTTTTTATCAAAGCTGTAACAAACAAAAATGAACAAGTTTCAAAGACTAAATGAGGTTTGATCTGCTGTTAAAGAAGGTCTTGTCAGAAACACATGCAGTGCTAATATGTTTGGTTGACTGTAGGAACATGTTAAGTTTTCCTGATGTCCTAGAAGACAAAAATGGTATGTAAATGAAGTTGTTTCATGTGTGGGTTGGTTGTTTGGTTTTTTTCTTTGAAAAAATTGTTCAGTCAAAAAGCATTTTAACAACACAACAATTCATGAATCAGTGTGACTCAGTGAATGGAGCACTGGATTATTAAAAAAAAAAAAAAAAAGATTGTCTCCAACTTGCTTTGTTATCAAGGCAAGACACAGTTAAGAGATATAGGGAAATATTTTAACTGAAGGATGTCAAGACAGGACAAGGGCTTATGTTGTGTGATGTGTGTATGTATGCTGGAACCTGGGAGCCTGGACTTGTTAGAGACATCAAAGTTCAACAGTCATGTGTAAGCACATACTGGACCGGATGCAACGTAAGAGAAATATCTATTCCATATCGAGCATACTTATATTTTATATGGGTTTGTATTGAATACGCAGCAGGTAAATACATCTTCAGATAAAACGGATTTGAAAACAGTCTGAAAAGTTACCATAGACCATGAAGTAGTGAAGTAGTTTAAGTTTACTTTTTCAGCCTGTAGTCAGCAGTAAGTTTTGAGGTTTTTCTCTGAAATCCTGATTTGGCGAAAGGTGCAGAATGTATAAAGTGCCTCACTCAGGGGAAGATGGTCTTCAGGGTCAGCTCACATAGCACGACACTTTCTGAGGAGTGCTAAGGAGTGCCACATGACCACATTCCTATAAACCACGGCTAGAACAGTGCCACACTGAGAAACTGAGCAGAAACTCTTGCCCTTTATTCCCTTTTCCCCTTAGTGCAGGGAATATCCATGCTGTAATCCAGTCTCTACTTGCAGCACACCAGATTTTGCATCCAGGCTGTGGAAGATGTTGTTTCTGCCCCACTAGCAGCTTTCCAAAATCCAGTTTGTTGGTTCAGAGAGCAGCTTCAGGTTCTAGCTGTCTTTGTTAGAATTAATTGGTTCAGATGTTCCCCCAACCTGCTCCTCAAGGATCGTTTGGCTTTCTTCAGCTGTTACTTATACCATAAATATATTACTGGAATCATAATTCCAGTGCCATATATGAGCATCTGTAAGATTATATCATAAGATAACACATAGTAGCACAATTTTTAGTTTATTTCTAATTACCTTCTACTTTGAATTGCCAAAATATGTATCTAATGAAATCAAAACATGGAGAAATAAATATGAAAGGCTAATCAAAGTGTCTCCACTGATATTACAAAGTTTAACGTGCTCCCCATCCATAAAAAATACACATTTTCTCATCAATATGAATATAGCAATAAACATTTTCAGTAGGGTTGCTACAGTTATGGGCAAAGGTCCTGCTTTTTTCAATGTCTTTGAAAATCAGATTGGATTATTTATGCATCCATAACGTTTTGAATTGAATTAATTTAGGTCAAAGGAAAATATTTGTCGGTTAGGTACACGTTTTCAAAAAAAAAAGGGATAGCTCATTACAATGCATTCATATTTACTTTATCATGTAATATTTTTTAAATCTTTAATAGAGAGCTAAAAGTGAATTTAAAAATGTTGCAGGTTTTGTTTTGCAAATGACAGAGAATCTACTTTGCATAACAAACTTAAATATCCAACTCCACTTGAAATCAAGAAAGCTGAGAGGACACTTAAAAATCCTTTCTTATTTGTAACACCTCTTTTCATAGGTACAGTCAACATAGGTTTTCTTATGTAGGGCAGAAGTTGTCACTGAAGAATATGATTTGGTAAATTTATCAGCATGGGGGGAAAGGATTATTGATTTCTTTTGAATACAGAAATATCTTTACCCTCTCCTGTTCAATGTACCACTTTTTGTACACCTGAAGTAATCACTCTTTTCATAACACAAGATGGAAATATACAGGTCCGTCTTCGTGGAGAAAGTATCTTCAAAACAATTCTCTCTCTAGCTTGCTCATCTTATGTATTTTTTAATTTAAGGCTCTATTTCTGCTTTTCAATAAGAATAATTATTTTTGAAAACTGTTGCCTGGCCCAGTCATTTTATGTATCTTTTCCTTTTTTCCAAACCATTGCATTAGGAAGACAGAGGGATTCTAGTTTGCCTGTCACCTGCGGGGTGATCTTGCTCCCTTCAAAATTATCATTGCAAATATGATTGCAGAGTGATTATTACTAGAAAAAAAAAAATTGTCTGGACCAGTAGAAAATTTGAGATGTAAAACTGAAAAACAACAACTGCAAAATGGTTATTTGTGGAGTTGCCAATGATTATTTCCATTATTCCTGCCTGTAATAATGAATCATCAATTTAACTTCACACTTCAGTTGTTACCCACAATGTAAAGTTGAATAGGATGATAAAGAAATGTGAATAAATAACATTGCCTTGGTTGCTGAGGTTTTTTTTGTCTTTTTTTGAAAGCCAAATATGTTACGATTTAGAAGCTTAACATGTATCAATATCCTCTAATGTTATTTCAGATGCTTTTCAACTCTATGTATTTGAACTGCCTAGAAGAAGCAGTACTGAGGTCTTCTGAAAAGCGAACTCAGTAGTTTCAGTTTGTGTGTGAACTGAAAGAAAATGGGCCTTCAAATATGATGCCTGTGCACAGAAAAATCACCAGTTGTGATTTATTGAAAGCCAAGGGGAAAACAGTTACCTACTTGTATTTATTCCTGCACTCTGTCATATAAAAACTTCTAGGCAAAAGGGTGAAAAAGACAGGGAACTACCCATGCTGAGTAGTTATTCTGAAATGTCTTCAGAGTTTGGGAACTGGCAGCAGATTTGAAGAAAAAGAAAAATTACAAAAAAACCAAACACACTTCTAGGTCGAATTTGAGACAGAGGGGATACAGGAATTTCATTCAACAAGCTGGGATACAGGAATTTCATTCAACAAGCTAGAATTTATGTGCAAAAATTGTCCTTGTGGTAGTAAAGGACTAAAGGGAGCTTAGCATTTATTTTGAAAGGAGTTAAGAACACGTCATACACTTGCCTGTTTATAAATGTAATTGCAAACATGAGCATCAAGCTAAGGTTTGAAAAATTGAGTCTATGCCATTTTCTCATTTCAGTGTTCCTGTAATCACAATCACATTGGACTAAAATGTGTACCTCACACATTATTCTACTCTGTAAATTAAGAAATGCATGGAATCATGATGTTTCAGATGAGATTTTTAAAAAACTCACTGTCTTTACTGGAAACAATTCCAGCAGTGAGGCCAAAGGGAACTGAATCATTGGCAAGTACCGTGGAGGTCAGAATTTTCTGGTTTTGCTTACAAGTTTACAGGTTTCCACTGGTTGATGGGCCATCCCATCTGGTTTGCAGGACAAAATGAGTTGGGACTCTGGAATTGTTTACCCTTGCAAGCAAGGGCATATTTTGTCAAAGCCATATCTGGCTTCAACTTTTTCTAGATCCCTTGTTTTCCTTGTAGAAAGAACAGTCCTGGGAACTGCTTTTCTGATATCATTTGTTGTGCTCTGTAAAACTGGACATTAGTGAAGTCGCTGAAATGAGGAACAGGACATCTAAAAAGATTAAAGCAGTGATATTGCATGGAAGGAACCTGTAGTTCTTGGTTTCTAGTCTCTATTGGGACAGTTCATTATGTTGTATCAGGTTGCTGACTTTTCTCTTTCTCAACTAATCTAGTCTGCTAGTTAATGCAGCTGGTTACTAGTAAAGACAAGTGGCTGCTAACTCCTGATTTCAGGAAATAAAACTATGGGCCAAGTTCTTTTGTCACTCATACTGCATTTCCCCTATTAGCTGTTCCCATTCACAGATGAAATAAAATAACCAACTGCAAAAAGAGCTGGGCATTTAATTATCTTTACGTAACTCCTCAGACTGAAGGGTAAGAGTACTTATGTGTGATAGAGTATGAACAAGAGGTTTAAAAGTAGACTCTGCATAGCTAATGAACATCAGTCAATAGGTAACATGTCAACGGACCTGACCGTGCACCAGTAAAGTCATTGGAAGCATTTTTCTTCACAAGGGTGCAACACCAGACCTTTGAGTCTGAGGTCAACTTGAATCTTGCCAGCAATTCCTTATGAGTTCTATGATTGTCCTTCCATCCCACTGCCTCATGCCTTGCAGCCACTGAAAGTTGGCCTATTTAATTAATTCAACACTATTTTGATTGTCTTATAATGCAAATGCTGACCTTGATAAGGAAAGGCTTTTACTTTTTGACTTCTTTTTTTTTTTGCAGTTGCCAGCATAGCAATTAATACATACTTAATAGAATCCAAAATTAGTCACTCCTGAAAGTAATTATGTGATAATTATGCAATTATTTTATTTTATATAGGCAGCAAAAAAATTGTAAAGTACTTCAATTATAGTTTTTTTGAAAAATCAAGTCAACTACTACTTGACTTAAATAGTCATTTATGAAATAATTTGTCACTTGACATTTTAAGATTGCAGGTATTTTTACAGCATTGTTATTGTATACCTAACAAAACTGTTTTTTCTCTATCTGGGACTTTTTTCCAGTATTAGAAATTTGACGTAGTTTTATCTTACACATTTGTCTGAAATTAGCTGATTATATGTTTATATAAAGTAATTATTAGCAGATTATTATATATTTGTCTGACTCCTAGAAGTTTTGGTTGAATCTGAAATAAAGCTTTTAAAAGTAAGCTTTGAAGAAGGGGGCTAGAATACACAAAGGGGCTGATTGGATCAAGTTCTTTATGTATCTGATGCTTAGTTTCTTCTCTATGTTTTTTGAATCTGTTGGCCATTGTTGCTCCATTTGTCAGAAGTAGCAACATCTCCAGACAGACAAAGGTCAGAATGTTTTGTGAAAATTCTGTCTGAATAGGCAAGCAACTAAAACTAGCGCTTGCAATCAAAGAGAAACTATGTAAGCTCAGTCTATTGTTTGGCCAGCCAGTGTATCAATCAGCACAGACTTACTGCTTGTTGATTGATGTGTAAGTAAGTACCTTAAAAGCAGGTACAGCTCCCCAGGGAATAGTCCAGATCCATGACAAGTCAGATGGAGCATTGCAGTGGCTTGCCCTGTACTGAGTATTGCAACAGGAAAAAGGTTTTGGGACAGATGATGAGGGAAAGCAGTAGGAGATAGGACTCAAATCCACAGGAAAGCAGGCATCTTTAGTTCTGCTGCTCATGAGTTATTTTAATTCTCCTCTAAAAGATGTTTCCACAGTGCTTTATCTCCATAACAATATTGCTCAAGACAGTATCTGCTGTGCTCAGAGGGAAACTCTCATTTGTGTGCAGGAAACAAATAGCGTCAATCAAATAGCACTTATGACCCTCTCTGCATAATACTACAATAATGTGGTTCTGATTTACTATTACTCAGACTACGCTGGTAATTAGGAGCTCAAATGAATTTGAAGCCTTTTTCTTGTAAACTATATAGGAAGACATTCACAGAAGATTTACAAATTAACGTTATGCTGTTTGATAGCTGGGAATCTAAAGCAGAGAGGGGTAAGTTATAAACCTGAGATTTTAAGTGCTTGTTGACCCTAGCACTTAGTAAGTCTTTGTTGATACTAAATGAATTTTAATTAGTATCAAAAATCAAGCAATATTGAGGAATTCACATTTACTAACAAAGATTTTGCCAAAACCTTTGTAGATCCTGGACAGAAAAGCAGGATTAAAACTCCAGTCCATCTTTACAAGAAGGCTGGCTGTCTTGTCGCTTCCTAAAGGAAGATTTTTGATCACCCTCTTGAGATATGGTTAGCTGCTAGCTACTGTTTTCTCCTGTTATGATCACTCTCAGAAGTTTTAGCATGAAAAGTTTTATGCCAATCTTGTCAGTAAATGTATGGCTGGGAAGAAAAGTGAGATGTTCTGGGAGTCCCTGATCCCATCCAGCATCAGTGTGTCTGGGTAGCTCTCCCTGATGAGTTGTCTCCTATATCCCAGCACTACTTCATGCTTTTTCCTGAAGGAGGTGGTAGTGCGTCTGTGTGCGTGTCTCATCAGAGCTTTAAGTTGAAAGAAATAGGCTGTAAGGATTGGATCTTTATTGGCTGCTCCATGAAAAGTTATATTGTAGGGAGTCTGATGATACTGCTAAACATAAAAATATTCTCTGCCGTCTACCCTTTCCTTTAATGCCTTCTGTAATCAGCTCCCTTATTGTATTTTCACCTGACTAATTCATACTGCTGTGATTGACTGGCAGATGGAGACCACAGCATTACCAATTTACATTTGCAATCAATAGAGAACCTAGATTTCCAAAGATATTATTAACATACATTTAACAAACAACAAAGTTAACTTTCAGTTGACATTTATGACTATGTACTAAAGCAGAAACACTTAAAATGTGATTACACAGAACTCTTCCTAGATGCAACGGTATTATATACCTCTGCTTTCACTTTCTTTCTCAGACACCATTCAGGACTCCTCTCCTGATGAAAAGGTCCAAAACATTTTGCCTTCTGACATCAGCAAATATAGTACACTATTTTAATTGAGAGCTAGTTAGCAAAAAGAGCTCAGACACACACAGACATAAGGATGTAGTGCAATTTCCTCAGTTTGTGCTGTCTAGGAACTTTGTAATGTTTACTTTATTTTAGGTATGTTTGCCTTGCAAAGTTACTTTGAGTAATCGCCATGCAGATTTGAGCAGCAAGGTTAAGCCAGCCTGTCACTGAGCACCTACACTGTGAAGTTGACTCACTTGGTTACACATAAGAATTTGTCCTTCTTCTTGTAATAAGCTGTAATGGTGGTGTGAGCCTCCATCTTCAGTCTGCTGTGTCAAAAAGGAAGGGAAGAGCTGCTATGCAAATCTAACTGAAGACAGCACATCTTTTCAGGGAGACTTTGGGGTGTGCTACCTTGATAGGAGATGGACCAGGAGACTGTGTGCCTGGTCACGAGGGCACAAGGAGAAAAATAGAAGAAAACAACTGGAGAGCTGTCAATGCAAGCAACTCATTTTCACTCATTTCAGAGCAGGTATTCTATTGCTTTGAACTATAACAAGCTGTCCCAAATTCAAGCCTCTAGCTAGGCCAAGTGTATGAAATCACAAATGCAGGCTGAATGTTGTGCTTCATCAAGGGAGGTGAGAGACCTGTGAACAGCTGAGAGCAGGAATCAAGGTACACACAAGAAATGCTCCATGAAATTCTTCAGTGAAAGTATAGCTTAACGTTAACATCAGGGGAATCGAGGGTGGAGGAAAGAAAAAAGAAAAACCGCCAGGAAAAAGATCACAGGATGAGTATCTCCTTTGTTAAAGGTTGCAGAAGCTGTGAGAAACAAGTGAACTGTGCAGTCAGCACAGGAGTTCACCGAAGTCTAGCAGTGAATTGCATAGCAGCTATCGTGGCCTTGTAGCTTCATACACCTGTTTCATACTCAGTCTCATGTGATCTGCCACTGTACAGAATTAGCCATTTGTGCTAGGAAGTCAGTGGAAACATAATTTAAAATGGCTGAAAGCTAAGTGGGCATACACAAGTAGAATGGGCACTAAGATAGACCTTGCTTTGTAAATAATATTTATCTTTTTTTGTGGTTTTTTTTTTGGGGGGGGTGGAAAAGTAAGGTTTCCCTGGAAGGTTAATTAAAAAGCTGAAAACTTGGAAGTTTTGGCAACTGGGTTGGCACATCTGAGATTGCTTACTTGTAAGGGATATTAGAAGCAAGCTTGAGATGTAATATGCTTACTAACTCCTATTAAAATATGTCCAAATAAACAAGGTATTTACATCACTATTTTTGTTGAAAGTTCAGCATTTACCGGTAAACTGCAGAATAACAGAATCATAGAGGTTGGAAGAGACCAGCAATGGAGACCCTAAAACCTCTCTAGGCAACTTATTCCAGTGTTCAATCACCTCTGCAACAAAAATTTTCTGTATATAAGCGACCATGCAAGTAAGGATATGGTGGGAGAAGAAGCTTCACCCTAGTGTAGCAAATTTAAATCCCAGTCCTGGAGAGGAAGAGACTCTATTTTTGTAGCAGAAGGAGGATTTCAAGGTTGCCAAGATTTGGGCAACATTTATGTGTTTAAATATTTAAACTTTTACTTCTTCTAAAAGTGAAAAATAGAATAAGGAAGAATAATGGAAAAAAAAACCACTTAAGAATACGAAATATTTTTTTATAGGAAGTGTCAGAAGAAAGTTTTAAAATCAGAAAAAAAAAATAATCCAGAGAACATGAAAAACAAGGAAATTTAGTGGCATAAGTTTTAAAAAGGCTGCTTACTTTTTACAACAGTAAACATGTAGAGTTGGACCGAGTATCTGAATTTATTTTGAAGTTTGTTATTTTGGGGTTGTGCGTTACTCCCTGCTGAATAATGACTCAAAAAATTATGGTTGTATGTTAGAAATATTAAAAAATATTCAATCCTAAATACACTTTAATGAAGAGCAAAATAGATTTTTATGTTAATTCTTGCTAGTGTTATTTTCCCTATGTAATTTTTTTAGTACTAGGTAGACCAGGATTTGAACTAAATCAGAGTGGAAATAAGTAACCATGTTGCCTACTAAAATAGGTATAGTTTACTTGCTGATATTAATCATTAAGACATAAAATCAAACATGCCACCTGCAATTCCTGTTAAGATATTCGTCCTTCCTCTACTGTTAGACTATATTGCAAAAATATCCCTAAGATCCTTTGGGTCTTGTGTCTTCTTATCTTAATACTAGTAATTAGAAGATTAAAGTGCATTCCTAGGTTTCCCAGTTTGAAAAGGAAAATACAAATTGATTTTGTTAACATATAGCAAAGGACAGGGAAAGGAAAGCAAACTTGTGCCTAATATTAAATGTATTGAAAGAGAACTCAGAGAATACCATCAGGATACATATCATTTTGTGTTAAGAAGTTATGTGCTTACTTTCATAGTAAGAGTTTGTGGCAAGTCCAAAGTGTTGGCCATCTGAGCAGGAAAGATTCGTGTTATTACTATTGACATATTGCGGATGGAAATGGTGTCATGAAGTAATTAGATTGGCCTAAGGTCTCTGAAGAAGTTGGCAATAACCTCACCTTTGCTGAATGTTCATCCAGTTTCCCAGCTGCAAGATCATCTTTCATCTCAAGAATAAAGAAGTTGTCTCCTTCCATAGAGAGAAAAACCAAAGACATATTTAAATGTGTGAGGGAAAAGAAACTCTTTTTTTGTACAAAAATAAGTTTTCTCCCCATGATCAGCTGATCTCTGAGCTTTCTTTTTGTTTCCCACTGTATTTTTAAATTAAAATATGGACATTTAAAATTCATTCTAATATATAGGCTTGTATCTTCAGTGAAAGAGAAGAGGAGACAGGGTCTTGTCCTTAGAAATTGTTCTCTCCCAAGACCCCGTGCTTTCATTATTAATGGTAACCTTTATCATGATGAGGAGCCGACCGAGAGCTTACAGGTCTGGATTAAAGGGAGGGCAGGGACAGGTGACATTACAGTAGGGGTCTGCTACTGACCGCCTGACCAGGAAGACTGAGTGGGTGAGGTCCTCTATAGACAGACAGGGGCAGCCTCACTTTCACAAGCCCTGGTCCAACATCCCAATATCCGTTGGAGGGACCACACAACAGGGCATAAGCAATCCAGGAGGTTCCTGGAATGCATCAATGATAACTTCCTTCTCCAAGAGATAGAGGACCCAACAAGGAGAGGTGCTATGCTGGACCAACAAGGAGGGGCTGGTGGGAAATGTGAAGCTCAAGGACAGCTCGGCTGCAGTGACTGTGAAATGGTGGAGTTCAAGATCCTTAGGGCAGTGAGGAGGGCTCACAGTAAGCTCACTACCCGGGACTTCAGGAGAGCAGACTTTAGTCTCTTCAGGGATCTGCTTGGTAGAGTATCATGGGATAAAGCTCTGGAGGGAAGAGGGGCCCAAGAAAGCTGGCTAATATTCAAGGATCATCTTCTCCAAGCTCAGGAGCGGTGCATCCCAACAAAGAGAAAGCTGGGCAAAAACACCAGAAGGCCTGCATGGATGAACAAGAAGCTCTTGGGCAAACTCAAACACAAAAAGGAAGCCCACAGACGGTGAACCAAGGACATGTAGCCTGGGAGGAATACAGAGAAATTTTCCAAGCAGCCAGGGATCAGGTTAGGAAAGCTAAAGCCCTGACAGAATTAAATCTGGCCAGCGACATCAAAGGCAATAAGAAAAGCTTCTACAGGTACATCAGTCATAAAGACTAGGGAAAATATGGGCCCCCTCCAGAAGGAAATAGGAGACCTGGTCACCCAGGATATGAAGAAGGCTGACATGCTCAATGACGTTTTTGCCTTGGTCTTCACCAACAAGGGCTCTAGCCAGACTGCCCAAGTCGCAGAAGGCAAAGGCGACTGTGTCCAGTTCTGGGCTCCCCAGTTCAGGAAGGACAGAGAATGGCTGGAGAGGGTACAGCATGGTGCTACAAAGATAATTTGGGGGCCAGAACATCTTTCTTATGAGGAAAGGCCAAGGGACTTGGGTCTTTTTAGTCTGGAGAAGAGAAGACTCAGGGGGGATCTCATCAGTGCTTATAAATACTTAAAGGGAGGGTGCTGGAAGGATGGGACCAGTCTTTTTGCAGTGGTGCCCAGTGATAGGACAAGAGGTAACAGGCACAAACTTGAACCTAGGAAGCTCAATGTAACCGTGAGGAGGAACTTCTTTCCTTTGAGGGTGGCAGAGCCCTGGAACAGGCTGCCCAGAAAGGTGGTGGAGTCTCCGACTCTGGAGAAATTCAAAACCTGCCTGGACACCATCCTGTGCAACCTGCTCTAGGTGACCCTGCTCTGGCAGGGGAGTTGGACTAGATGATCTCCAGAGGTCCCTTCCAACCCTTGTGATTCTGTGATTCTGTGAAAGGCAAGGACTGGAAGAATGAAGAACTGTCCCCTTGTAGGAGAAGATCAGGTTCAAGACCATCTAAGGAACCTGAAGGTGCATGAGTCCATGGGACCTGATGAGATGCGTCCATGGGACCTGATTAGATGCATCCATGGGTCCTGAAGCAACTGGCAACTTGTTAAGCCACTATCCATCATATTTGAGAAGTCATCACAGTCTGGTGAAGTTCCCACTGACTAGAAAAGGGGAAACATAACCCCCATTTTTAAAAAGGGAAAAAAGGAAGACCCAGCCAGTCAGTCTAACCTCTGTGCCTGGCAAGCTCATGGAGCAGATCCTCCTGTAAACTATGCCATGGCATGCGGAAAATAAGGAGGTGATCCCACAGACAACATGGCTTCACTAAAGTCAAATAATCTCTGACAAATTTGGTGGCCTTCTACGATAGGTTTACAGTACTGATGGATAAGGGAAGAGCAACTGATAACTTCTACCTGGACTCGAGCAAAGCGTTTGACACTGTCCTACATGACATCCTGGTCTATATTTTGGAGAGACATGGTTTTGACCAATGGACCGCTGGGTGAATAAGGAATTGGCTGGATGGTCACACTTAAAGAGTTGCAGTCAATGGCTTGATGTCCAAGCAGAGACCAGTGATGAGTGGCGTTCTTCAGGGTCAGTACTGGGGCCGGTGCCATTTAATATCCTCGTTGGCAACAGGGACAGTGAGATTGAGTGCACCCTCAGCAAGTTTGCTGACAACACCAAGCTGTGCGGTGCGGTCGACATGCTGGAGGGAAGGGATGCCATCCAGAGGAACCTGGACAGGCCTGAGAGGTGGGCCTGTATGAACCTCATGAAGTTCAACAAGGCCAAGTGCAAGGTCCTACCCGCAGACTGGGGTAATCCCAAGCACAAATACAGGTTGGGCGGAGAATGGCTTGAGAACATCCCTGAGGAGAAGAACTTCGGGGTGTTGGTGGTTGAAAAGCTCAACATGAGCCGTCATGTCCTCTCGCAGCCCAGAAAGCCAACTGCATCCTGGGCTGCATCAAAAGAAGCATGGCCAGCAGGTCAAGGGAGGTGATTCTCCCTCTCTGCTTTCATGAGACCCCACCTGGAGTACTGCATCTAGCTCTGGAGCCCCCAGCATAAGAAGGACATGGACTTGCTAGAGCAGGTCCAGAGGAGGGTCATGAAGATCATCAGAGGGTTAGATCACCTCTCCTAAGAAGGCAGGCTGAGAGAGTTGGGGTTGTTCAGCCTGGAGAAGAGAAGGCTCCAGGGAGACCTTATAGTGACCTTCCGGTAGCTAAAGGGGGCCTACAGGAAAGATGGGGAGGGACTTTTTATCAGGGAGTGTAGCGATAGGATGAGGGGGCAACAGTTTTAAACTGAAAGATTTAGATTAGGTATCAGGAAGAAATTCTTTACTGTGGGGGTGGTGAAACACTGGACCATGTTGCCCAGAGAGATGACAGATGCCCCATCCCTGGAGGTGTTCAAGGCCAGGTTGGATGGGGCTTTGAGCAACCTGGTCTAGTGGAAGGTGTTCCTTCCCATGGCAGGGGGGTTGGAACTAGATGATCTTTAAAGTCCTTTCCAACTGAAACTGTTCTGTGATTCTATGATTTAAAATGTATGTATGTTCTGATGAGTGACTTCTGATTTCTTTAGTTTGGTCTCCTAATTTGTTTTTTACTGAATATTGATTTCAGTTCACTGATTTTCTGGAAGTGCTGTACCAAAGATTATCTTCCGATAGACTCCAAGCATGAGAGGCTTGGTTAAAGTCACTCATCTTACTAGAGGTTTATATTCTTGCAGCAGGCTCTCTTTCTTTTGTAACACATAGGTTAGTACTGCAGACAGGTATATCTTTAAATCTTTCTTAACTCTTTAGGTAACTTTTTGCAATGACATTGAAACCTGCACAATTTTTAAAGAGGAGATATATACAATACCTTCATCTTCATATTTTGTTTAAAGTCTGCTGGGAAGATGGTTTTTTTTTCAGAATAAAGTAGGGTGGTGGAGAGTGGAAAATTAATTAAGTGGATTCAATTAACTAATCAGGCAAACCAGTGTGTGATTAAACAGGTAGTGTCCAGGAAAGCATTCTAATTATAAGAAGTTATTTTTTCAATCCCCAAAAAATCTAATTAATTTTAGCTTACTTCAGTCTCTGATGTCATACTTCTTTTGTGTTGGAGTGACTGTATGATGACAAGTCCTAGACTGGTGACAGACAGGGACACAACGTCTCCAAATCAAATGACCAGAGACAAGTATTTGAATTAGGGATAAGGGGAAAATCCACAAGAGCATCAAGGTTCTTGATGTGCATTTTGCTGCCTGAGTCTGTGATCTTCAAATCTGGTAACCAATTTGCTAAGATTTCTCTATGTGGCTCAGTGCATTATTGCAGAGAGATGTCTGAGCTATCCATGAATGAATTAATGCCAGGACTATAAGACATACGTGTGCTAGGTTAACACTATCCTTTTCTGATGGACTACTGGAGAGCAGAGCTAAATAACTTGGATCAGTCTACACAGCTTTGCATTGTGCCATGTCTGTAGCTGTTCCACTGTTCTTACGTATGCTGGGCACCAGTCCCTCTTGGTGGGGCTGAAGAACTTGGTGCATGAGCCTCTGTGATATTCCTTCTGCCTGGGCCTGCTCTAGGGTCTGATTTTGTCTCTCTGAGCCTGCCTAACACACTGCTGGAGTAAGCACTGCATGTCTACCCCATAGTATCATAGAATCATAGAATCGACTATGTTGGAAGGGACCTTTGAGATCATCGAGTCCAACCATCAACCTAACACTGCCAAGTCCACCACTAAACCATGTCCCTCAGCACCACGTTTACCCATCTTTTAAATACGTCCAGGGATGACAATTCCACCACTTCCCTGGGCAGCCTGTTCCAATGCTCGATAAGCCTGTCTGTGAAAAAATTTTTCCTAATATCCAATATAAACCTCCCCTAGCACAACTTGACACCATTTCTTCTAGTCCTATCACTTGTTACTTGTGAGAAGAGATTGACATCCATCTCACTACAACCTCCTTTCAGGTAGTTGTAGAGAGCGATAAGATCTCACCTCAGCCTCCTTTTCTCCAGGCTAAACAACCCCGGTTCCCTCAGTCACTTCTCATAAGACTTGCTCTCTGGACCCCTCACCAGCTTTGTTGCCCTTCTCTGGACATGCTCCAGAATCTCAATGTCTTTCTTGTAGTGAGGGACCCAAAACTGAACACAGTATTCGAGGTGTGGCCTCACCAGTGCCGAGTACAGGGGGACCATCACTTCCCTAGTCCTGCTCGCCACACTATTCCTGATACAGGCCAGGATGCTTTTGGCCTTCTTGGGCACACTGCCAGCTCATATTGAGCCTGTAGCCTGTAGCGCTGCATGGGGTTGTTGTGACCCAAGTGCAGGACCTGGCACTTGGCCTTGTTAAACCTCATACCATTGGTCTTGGCCCATCATTCCAGCCTGTCCAGATCCCTCTGTAGAGCCATCCTACTCTCAAGCAGATCAACACTCCTGCCCAACTTTGTGTTGTCTGCAAACCTACTGAGGGTGAACTCAATCCCCTCCTCCAGGTCGCTGATAGATATGAAGCAGAACCGGCCCCAATATCGAGACCTGGGGAACACCACTTGTGACTGACCACCAACTGGATTTAACTCCATTCACCACAACTCTTTGGGCCTGGCCTTCCAACCAGTTTTTGACCCAGCAAAGAGTACACCCATCCAGGCCATGAGCAGCCAGTTTCTCCAGCAGAATGTTGTGGGAAATGGTGTCGAAGGCTTTACTAAAGTCCAGATAGACAACATCCACAGCCTTTCCCTCATCCACTAAGTGGGTCACCTTGTCATAGAAGGAGATCAGGTTAGTCAAGCAGGACCTGTCTTTCATGAACCCATGCTGACTGGGCCTGATCACCCGGTTGTCCTGCATGTGCCATGTAATTGTATGAACTCAGGATGATCTGCTCCATAACCTTCCCTGGCACCAAGTTCAGACTGACAGGCCTGTAGTTTCCTGGATCCTCCTTCCAGCCCTTCTTGTGGATGGGCGTCACATTTGCTAACCACCCATATTACAACCTTAGCCCCCTTCAACTTAAAAAAAACTGTGAAGACTAAAAATTTCATAAAATCCAGGTAAAGTGGAGCAATGTCAGTATGCAAAAGAGATTTTAAGATTCTTTAAAGGGATCAAAGAATGATCTTGCTTCCTTGGAACAGGGGAAAAACCTGCATTCAAACTTTTTCTTCCAGGAATGTTTTCCTTGTGTTTTATAGAAAAGGTCATCACGGGGCTTCCTTTAGGGTGATTTAGTGCAAAGATGCTTCTCTCTGGCTCCCAGATGATTTTGGCAATTCTGTAGCTTACCTGTACAAACAGGAAGGTTTGGCTCCATAAGCTGTGACCTTTCCATCACTGAACTCCCAAAACTGCAGGAAGCAGCAACCCCCATCTGGGAAAAGTTGGATGTCATGATTGTGAGACAGTATTTCTGAGAAAATCACCCAGATTGTAGGTCTCCAGTTTGCTACGTGGGCACTTGAGTCCAAGAGACAGACATGTTTATACATATCAATTGTCATATCTGTCTCTCTGCTCAACCCGGAAGCTATTAAAAATCCTGCAGAGAAGCAATTTATAATTAGGAAACAGTGGGAGTGTGATAAAGCATCTGCACTTGTATTAATTGGAGTAAGTAGTCTGCATGTCTGAATGTGTATGTAGCCTTTACATTGCTCTTATTTCCACTTAGAAAATTTTTTAGAGCAGATGTAAGGATTTCCTGCCTTGGTCTGAAGTATTTGGAACTCTGATAGTCATAACAGAGCAAGAGCTACAGCACTGTGATTACTGTGTATCAAGAAACTTCAGAACATAAATTGTCGTGATTAGTAAATCTGATAGGAAAGAAAAAGCCACTGTGAGCCCATGAAGAAGGTTGCACATACATGTTAAACAAGGTCCCTACACGTGTGCTGTGTAGGATGTCTTGGGCAAGTTTTCTGTTCTACAAATCACCGGGGTAGTGTGTGTATTTTGCTGAGATTTACAGTTGCATAAGCTAAAAAGATCCCCAGATCCCAAATGCCTGTGCAATGATACCTCTGCTGAAAGACCTTGGAGGATGTTAAGTCAGATTAAATTGATTTAGTTTTGCCTATAGGCCTTTTGTTGAGTCAGATACTGAATTCTAGTGACAATAAAACTGTGTAGCAATAAGCCCCCATTGCAATGCAACTGTCTTGTAAGCCTTTTGGGGATGGCTTATTAAGAAATAAGAATATAAATTTCTTGAGAGGGAATAAAATACATTTTACCTGCCTGAAAACCCAACTGCTTAAAAAAAAAAACCAAACCAAAACACCTAGAGGTTTATTCAGAATTCATGCAGAATCCTAAATTGATTTGATTAAAGAAATAGCAGTTACTCTTGCTTCTCACAGCCCTCCTTCCTGATAGAATGAAGGCAAACAGTGGAGAGGAAAATCCTCATCTCTAATTTGAACTTCATAAAGTCCTGACAGATCCATCTGCTTCATTCTTTGTAGGAAAAAACACATGGTAGTGATTCTGACTTCATTAATCATTAAAAAACAAGTTATCTGTATTTTACCACATCACAGAATATAATAGACAAAAGATTTCTACATATACCATCTTAGTTAACATTCCTGTCTTTTGTGGATTTACACCAATCATGAATTTTTCCCTTTGCCAGTTTTGGTTATGTTTCTTCATTTATAATTTCATTTTATTTACCTAATTTATTGGATTGGGGTGGGGGGTGTTTTTTGCTTTTGTATGTTTCCAGCATAAACTGATTGCCTTTTAACAGTCAGCTTTCAGTAAGGCTCTCTGTTAAAATCAGACAAATGGCACCTGGATGAAATATGCCCATTGTATTAAGAACAAACCTGGATTGTTAAACTTCTTTATCAACCCCCTAGTTTTGGTGCCAGCTTTTGGAAAGATTATTGAACTCTTGTTAAGTATACCAAAAATGGTGACATGAGAGTGTATCTGATATGGAGATTTAGAATGAGACTAACTCAGATTAAACTGAGATTCTTGCTCTGCTCCACTTTGGAAACACTGTGATAAGAAAGTACACAGATGTGTGTTTTTGTTCTGATTTCAGATTTGGTAATTTCTCATTTTGGGAGATCAACTATAAAATAGTTAGGCTTGCTTTTGTTTGTAGTTTTCTGGTGTGAAAAGGGGACATAACAGTAAGGAAATAAAGCACATGGCCCCTTATCTCCCATCTGTGAAGCCTATTGCAATATCTATTAAAGGGAAAAAATAGTCATACCATAGGAGAGGAAAAAGAACATGCTTCCAAACTTATGTTCTCCACACAGATCATAGCATTTGTGCTAGAGCGGATCGAAAATTGCAAGTACTATTCACAAACCTCATTGTCTGCCATCTTCATTACCACAACCTCCTCTTCACATGCCCTGGACAACATTTGTCTTAACCCTAAAATTTAGTTCAAAGGCTCCTGTAATTGTTCTCCCTACCTCATTGTTCTGATTGTACTACCCATTTTTCCCACATATCCACCAGTCCTTCTTTCCCACATCAAACAATCTATTTGTTTGTTTGTTTATTTTAAGGTCCTTTCTGATTTAGCTTCTATTGAGCTTCCTAATTTTTTTAATATGGTGCAAAGTAGTAATTTTGGTCTAATTAATTTTCCCATTTCTTCTTTTTTATTTCTTATGCACAGAAAATTTGCAAACAGAAAGCCAAATGAGCAGAGAAAATGTACTCTGGACTGTTCACTCAGCTCTAAACCATTTCCAAGCTAACCTACATAGTGTTTGTACGTGTTCATTTTTTTGACAACTAAGTCTTATTTAGTGAATATAATGTTCTAAAGGGTCAATATGTTAAAGAAGTGCAGATATTTTATGTTTTTGATCGTGTTCTATGTTCCCTGTCCTCTGGACTGCTCATAAATCTAGACTGGTTGGTTGCCATTTTCTCAATGTTTCACTCCAGTACTTCCTGTAGCCTTTGTGGGACAAAACTCGACAGTTCTTCACATTTCCAGTCCATTTGAACGTAACATCTGTCACTGAACATAAGATTGTTTACTGTCCTCAGCTGAATAAAACATTCAAAATGGAGCAAAAAAAAGTTTTCCTGAAGCTGAAGAAGTTGGTTTATTTTTGGTGGGTTTTTTTTTGTTTGTTTTTTTTGTTTTTATTTTTTTAATTAATCACATAAATCATAGTCTTGGTTTTGATTTCCTGATGGACTGAGCCTGCCTTGGGAGTAATAGCATCAGCTATTTCCCCTTTACTTCTGCTTTTTGGAGGGAGAAGGTGGGGGAGGAGAGGGAAATAAAAGCATTAAGTCATGCCTGTCTCTAACAATAGTCTGAGTATGGGAAAAAGAAACAGTGAATGAAAACGATTTACTGCCCTTGATAAAGAGAACAGGGCATTTACTGACACGTTATTCCAGTTCTTCTCCATGCTGCCTAGCAGTACATGGGGATACATATGTTCCATCCAAGAAGAAATAGTTAGTTGATTGTTTTCAGCTTCCATTGCTTTTGAGGCTCTGTTCATGAACAGTCCTCTTCATTTGTTATGTCCATGGGATGTAGGGCAGGTAGAGATTCCCTGGGATGCTGTATCAAACCCTCTTCTTTCACAGGCAAACATAAAATTAGCAAACTACATTCTGAAATCAGTGAAACTATATCCATGCCATGTCAAGTTATTCAAATCTTTTCACTAAATTCATTATCTTTTAGATTTCACTTCAACAAAGTTTTTATGAGATTTAGTTTGTTTAAAAGCATATTTTTTTATGCTAGAATACAGTTATACAGCCTTCTAGTACAGTTAATAGAAAGATGATATGATTACCTCAGTGGTCACAACTGCTATTTAAACTCTGCTTTAAATATTTTGATTTCTAAACTACTTACTTAAAACGCTGTCAGAACTGCACTTGAAGAAGCTTGAGATTCACAGATTTGTATGTCAGGAAAATAGTGTTATGGTCTTTTAATGTGATCTTTTTCATATCATAGGTTGTGGACCCCCACATAGTAACAGCTAAATCACAATCATATGAGACTAGCAGGAGGTATTATCATTCTCACTGCCCAGAGTCTGATCTTTCAACTAGCACATCTGTCCATTATGCTTAAGATGTATCCAGGAAATCTGGATTCCATACTCAACAAATGGCCTTTTGGGTTCTTCTCAAACACTTTTACTTGTTGAACTTTTAATAGACGAAGTCACAGAGATTTCATGATCACTTTGAAAAGTTTAGTGTGCAGACTAATAGCCATTTGATATTGAGCCCAAAATCACCTTTACTGAATTTCCAACTGTGTTGTGGTTTTGGGTTTTTTTGTGGGGTTTTTTGTTAGTTTTTTTTTGTTTGGGTTTTTAGAGTTTTTATTGTTGTTTTTGTTTTTTTTTTTTCAATGAAATCTGTCCCCTCTCTGCTGTCTTAAAAATTAAAAATCCTTTCTTTTCTTGGTGCTTAGTTTTCAAATACACTGAGATAGATATTTTCTCTCTCCCCCCAGCCATCATTTAACCATGCTGTACATAATTAGTTCTTTTAATCTTGCTAACAATACATCATTTGATTAAAAGCTAGAAGGCATTTATTATAAAGTATACTTTCATTTTAAATCAGTTGAGTTATGTCATGTCCTAGGAAAACACATATTGGAGCAGCCTTAAGTGTTCTCCTTGCCAATATTCAAATAAGCAATAGATCCTACAGGTAACAGAAGAGATTATGCATAATGATAGTTAAGTTGGAAACTTTTGTTCAGTTTAGTGTCCTCCCTGCCTTGTCCTATAGCTGGATAGAGAATCTGAGCAAAGAGAATGAACATTAATAAAGTGCTTAGAACATACCACCAGGTTTGGTGGTATTTATGGTATGAAGTTTAAAACTACCTGGGATGCTTTTTGCCCTAGACATTTCCTCATGCCTCTTGACAGAAATACATATTACGCAACATTGCATCTGTTTTCAGAATAAATTTAATGTGTAACTGCAAAACACATGTGCAGTACATTTCTGCATATACATTGGATGCATGTGTAAAAAAGAAAATAAAAGATTATATTTGGGGTCCATTGTATTTCTATACAGGAAAAGATTAAGAGGTATCACAGAGGTAGGTTAACTGTCAGATTGAGTCAGTTACTTTTGTAGGTGGACAAAAAGATAATTCTCTTAAGTCTCAAAATATGTGCCTACATTCTTAACTCATTCTTATTTTCTGCAAGATCAGGATTTAAACAACCTCTGAGATTCAGCGTAAAATCATAGAATCACAGAAAAGCCCATAGAACAGATTGGAAAAGAACTTGAAAGATCATCTAGTTCATTCTTTTGTGGGAAAGGGAGCCTAGATGAGATTATCTAGCACCCTGTCCAGCCATGTCTTGAAATGGGCTGCCCAGGGAAGTGGTGGAATGGCCATGCCTGGAGGTATTTAAAAGACAGATAGACGTGGTGCTGAGGGACATGGTTTAGTGGTGGTCTTGGCAGTGTTAGGATGATGGTTGGACTTAATGATCTTAAAGGTCTCTTCCAACCTAGATGATTCTATGATTCTATGATGGGGAATCTACCACATTCTTGGGGAGGATGTTTCAGTGTTTGATTGTTCTCACTGTAAAAAATTTCTTTCTTCTGTTGAGATAAATCCTCTTCCGATATGACTTGTACCTGTTGCCTCTTGTCTTATCCATGTGGTTCCTTGTGAAGAGAGACCCTCCACCCTCTTTGTGGCCACCATTTAAGTGATGGAACACTGTGATGAGGTCCTCTAGAGCCTTCTCTTCTCCAGGGAGAAAAGACTCAACTCCTTCAGTCTTTCCTCATAGGACAGTTTGTCCAGCCCTTTGGTCATCTTTGTGGCCTCCTTTGGACTGTCTCCAATCTGTCTACGTATTTCTTGAATTGTGGGGACCAGAACTGGACACAGTATTCCAGGTACGGCCTGGCAAGCACTAAGTAGAGTGGGATGATCACATCTCTATCTCTACTAGTAATGTCCCTGCAGAGGCAGGCCAGGATCTGATTTGCCTTTATTGCTGCAGCTGTGCACTGCTGACTCATGTTCAGCTTGTTGTCCACCAGGACCCCCAGGTCTCTTTCAGAAAGGCTGCTCTCTAGCCACATAGATGCTAACCTGTACTGGTGTCTCTAGCTATTCCATCCCAGGTGCAGGACTTTGCACGTGACTTTGTTAAACTTCATACTGTTCTTGCTAGCCCAGTCTTCCAGCCTGTCCAGGTACTGTATCATGTATTTCTCGTGTCTATAATTTGACAACAGAATACACAACAAATTGCTGTTTCTTATCCCAGTCACATTAAAAATTGGTTCATGTTTCCTTATGGAAGGAATACATAGGGTAATAGTATTGCAGTTTTGGTGGTTTTAATTCCGCATCATTAATCCATATTTTTCTTGGTTAGGGTGTTTTAGTATTTTCAAGAGAAAGCTTCTCTGTTGGCTTCCTCAAACTTTCTTATCCTCAGGGAACTATCTGGTTTCTGTGTTTTTCTAGCCTGCTGATAAGTGAAATATAAGATTATAAAGTCTCTGCGGAAATTTTGCCTTGTTCATTATTCATTATCCTTGCCGCTGCTGATGGTGACAAATGTCATTACTTTAATGACCATCGTTACCCATTGTCATAATTAAGGGAGATCAGTTAATGAAACTGAATATAACATTGCTTAATGCATCAAATTAAGAAAAGATGTCATGACTAGGTACACAACATCACCCATCATTTTTAAAGACTAATCAATAAATTAAACAATTCCTCCTTATTAATATGACAACATCGTCTTTTTAAAGGTTCACAGGGACAAAGAAAAAGGGTGCCAGATGGTCTTTTTCCCCTATTTCCTCCCAATTCAGTGATGACATGGGAAGCTGGATTCCTCTGCCACTTTCTGAGGCTTACCCAAGTATGTTTCATGATTGCCATTTTATATCTAGTTTGCGTATGGCTGCACCTCTCTGAATAGTCCATTAGGCAGGTCATCCTCAAGTAGTTGCACCTTAATATTGCTATAACTAACAAATGTCTCCTTAATTTAAGTGACAAGCATCTGTATCTCTGCAACAGATGGCCATGAACTGTGTACCATGGATCACTGTGGGTGGTCTGGCATATGTTTCAGAGGGCTGAAGCAGTCTCTGTACCACTTTTTTGCAGAAGCCATGCTCTACGAAGTGCCAGTGCTCCATAACAGCAATGGTAATAACCCCCCATAACACAGAAAGCTAATTAAGGTCCAATCATGGTGTCAGTTCCTTCCATTTCAACAAGTGGAATCCACAACTGAGAAAGCTATTCCACCTTTGTTGGGCAGAGCTCCTAGAAGTGCAGGACACTCATTTGGGCTGTGTAGTGATGGTCTAACCAATCTTTGAAATCCTATAGGCCACCTGTGCTGACACAGCAAAGAGTATGTGCTGATCATGGGAGTTTGGATTTCTGCTTGATGGTATCATAAGGAAGAACACAACATATGGTAAGTGGGCACAGAGGAACAGAAATTTAGAGACAGAAAATAAAAAAAAAAAAAGGAAGAGATCTAAAAGGATGGAATGAAAAGATCCATACAGGATAGGTCAACATGTGAGGGGAAGTATTTGGTAGGCATGTGGGAAGGAGGTTTAGTTATGGGTGATTGCGACTTTGCGGCAGATTAAAGAGCTCTAGAGTCACTTGTACAGTCTACATTTCATCTAAGCAATTGAGGACAAGTTACCTCATCTCTGCAAAAAAAGAAGACCTTCCTTCTCAAAGGGTATGAAGTTCAGCTCACAGTGCATATGTGATATTCAGGTCTCGTTATCACAGACTGAGAAAGAGCAGAAGAGTGAATGATAAGGAGCAATTAAAAAGAGGATATACTCTGGTACAGTTCTTAACAGGAGAATCTTTTACCTCAGACCTAAAATAATTATTAAAACAACTATGTTGCAGACAATTCGTGCAGACGTGTGTATGTTAGTAAACTGGAAGTCTTCTGCCTAAATATTAACAGATACTGACTTTGTTTAGCTTGTGAATCCAATGAAATCAGACTAGTATCAGAACTGCAAACTAATCGGCTGCCTTGCAGTCACATATACTGATACAAGAGAAAATATCCGCAGGTCTGCAGTTCTGATTTAAGACTGAGGCTTAAGCCTGACACTGAGGAGTACAACAGAGTCTAAAGTGTTAAAAATTATACCTTCAGGACTGAAAAATTCTGAACAGTATTTTTTTTTCAGGACATACAGTCATTTCTTAAAAAATTATTAGGAGTTGTCATTAAATCAATAGACAGTTAGCCCCACTGATTGGGACTGATAAACTGTAAAAAGTGTTGCAGTCTCTAAGGACATTTTTTTTCCTCAGTAATAGGAACAACTCTTTGAGAACACTTTCAGCCTCAAGGACAGAATACGTAATTGTGTTTATGAGATACATCTATCACAATAGGGAAGGATTCCCTTGCAAATATCAAATGTGAGATATTGGGGAAAAAATAAAAAAATAATAATAATAAAAAATTAAAGCACATTCTACCTTCCCTTCACAACCTTTAGCTCTCAGCTTTCACTATAACTTAAATCAGAAAGCTGTATATTGGGTAATCTGTGCCCAGCCATTTTAGACATCTCATTGATTGCCAGTCCATGCTAAAGCATGACAAAGTATGGATCTCATTTGGAAAAAGGAAACAAAACTAACCCTAAACAACAACCAAAAAAAGACAAAAACAAACAACCCCCTAAAAGTATTTACTTCTCAAGAAATCCATCCCTCATTTTCACTCTATTCTTTATGAAACTGAGGAATAGATTAAAGCACAGCCATGTAATTTACAGTTAGCCTTAGCGGGTTCTGAGTTACGTACTGTTCACACCTAAAATAGCATAAGGAAGCAAGAAGCACTAGATCAAAACATCCCCATTTTCCTTCCCTTTTGTTCAAGTCATGAATATATCCTCTCTTGAATTAATTTACCTGTCTAAAGAACAGCTTAGAGAAAAAAATACAACCACCAAAAAAAACCAAAAAACTATCATTGCTGACCAATGAAAAATTCCCTTTGGGCACTATGTAAAATGCATGCTTCAAAATGTTTTTAATATTTTAATCATGACTGAGGGTGAACCTTGTTGTTAATGTTATAGTTCCAGTTATACACATGGGCATCAGGGCTATGTATCTGCAAAATGCATGAAAAGGCTGTTGCTTTCCTAAACCATTACTGTCTCATTAAACAAAACAGGTCAACAGTGATGGAAAAATGAGGTTATAAGATTTACTCATGTCTCCATCACATTTGCAATCAGCCACGATCAAGCCATGTTTAACTTACTATTGTCCACAGTGTAGCATATTCCATCTTTCTCAGTACAATTTTTCCTTCTTGGGTTTCAATTTTCAGTACTTCAAAGTTAATGTGGGGGTTTTGGCCAAATTCTCCTCCATTACACTAAGATAATACAAAAGAACTTCAACCAAATCAGTGGAAATATTGTAAAGTTATCTCAGTTTCATTCCATTTCAATGCACTTAAGAATTTACACATTTTGTTTGGGACACTCTTTGATAAAAAAAATATCATCCTGTGACACTGAACATTTAGTCAACCTCTGCACTGAAATAAGAGTTGAAATCAATCAGATTTGCAAGTGCAGATTGCTGGCAAAATTGGGACATAAGTAGTTCTGGATACTTGTTTCTCAGCAAGATTCTCAGGATTATCTAAATTTAACTTCAGAGCAAACTCTCTCATTGTTTCTGTGAACCTGTATTGAAAAATCCTATTTAAGATGATATGTTTGATGGGATGGGTTACATACCCATTCAGTTCTGAGGGCTGTAACACTTGACTGACTATTCAGAATAGAGAAGAGATAGCAAGAAAGAAAATCAATTAACGTAAACCATCTATTTTTGTAATTTAATAGACAATATACATGTGTCTTCTCACAGCTGCCAGGGTGTCTCTGTGTACTTGCCATTATATGCAACTTAGGACATTTTTATTCAGAACTGTTAGATGTGTGAAATTCTTTTCCTAGCTCTAATGCTGAGTTGGCTTTTAATTTCAGTGTACCGCTCTTTAAAGTGGCAGCTCATGATAATTTGCCTCTCGGGAGTGCTGTAAGATTTCATAAATATTTTTAAGAGTTTTGAGATCCTTGGATGAAGTGTGTGATAAAGTGAAAATAAAAAAAAATGTACAGTTAAGTCTGCTTCGTTGGTGATGTTTGCTTTTTTGACTGCTATTTAGCTTAGCTTATCCAGCATTCTGCCTGGTTTGTGTACTGGAGCCCACAGTAACTAAAATACTCACTTCAGTTTACCACTGAGTGCCTCTGTGCTTCCCTTTCCAAGATAATGAGGACTGTGTATAGAAATAATGTTTTCTTGTTTGTGAGTAGAATCCTTGTACGACTAAGGAAAAGGGGGAATGATGTGAACACTTGGGAACTGAATGCTGTTAATAAGTAAAAGTGCAAAGCCTCTTATCTCCTATGGATAGGTCTGGACTAGAAGACAAGTTCAGCCTGCAGATTTTGGAAGATGGATGTCAGTTACTTGCCCTAGGTTTTGAAATGATACAGAATTGAAAAGTCCTGCATAGCTGATTGTATGCAATACCACTGTAGTAAACAGAAAAAAAATCACAAATTCTCTTATTTGATGTATAGGGAAAACGAGTATCTGTTACATATTCTACAGCAGAAGTTGTAAATTGCATTTCCTTGTCTTTACCCTCATTTCCACCACCTCAAATAAGGTGCTTAGGAGTCACTCCATGGCAGTTTACTAGTGCCTGGAGTGAGCTAGGACACAGGAAACTGGGCTCCTTTACTTGAATTTACCACATAGATCACTACGTCTACTAGTGTCTAACCTGCATAGCCTTAGGAATATATTTCATGATTCCACCTTCCAATTCATCCTATGTAAAATGAAGATAAGAGTCTGCTAAGCTTTCTTGGTTTTTTTTCTTTGTTTTGTTTGGATTGGTTTGTGATTTTTGTATATGTAGATGTCCAAGCTTTATATTCTTCCCAGATGGTGTTTTTCCTGATGAAGCATTGGTCTTCTTGTGTACCTCAGGATGCTGCCTCAAGACTGAACAGTTCTCCTTGTCTTTCCTGGTTCTGTCATAACTGTGGGAAAGCGTTAATTAATCAACCCAGGCAGCAGGAAAAATTTGTCTACTAATCTGGAATATTTCCTTTTTTCCTGAATTATGTTCCAAATTTTATATATATATGTATTTGCATCAATGTTCACATCAGTTTAATTTTTAATGGCTGGAGGGTTCAGATGTATTGTCTTAATTTTTCTGTCTAGGTATTTACAGTCCTGTGAGCGTAAGGAACCTACTTGAGAAGGTAACCCCAACATTTGTCTCTTGATCCATGTACCTGCAGATTTGTGTGTGTTCTGCTTTGGAGACCTTGCATACGCTCTCCCCTGACCTTTTTTTAACCTCTTTTACCTGCTTGAATAGTTTACCTTGATGTCAACTTTGTGATATAATTTATCTTTAGCTCTAGATAAATTTATTCTTGAGTGCTAAGAGTATGATCTTTGAACACTCTTGAATGACAGACCTGAGAAATGCAGTTAGAGCGGTTCTGTCACTAAAAGCAAAATTGTGAATAATAGGCTGCTCTTGGCACTTAAAAGTAAGATACATGTCCAGTGATATTTGTGTTTGAAGTGTGACTGTGAACTGATAGCTAGAAAGCTGGTTTCCTCTCAGAGGAGCTGCTTCACATTTGTAACACGATATTCTCTTTCTGAGGGTTTAAAATTTCAAGAGTAATGAGCTGTATTAGGTGAAATATTTTTTGGAGGCTACTAGCCTCGTTGTGATCCCATCTCTATAAAATACTCTGCACTTTATTTCTCTTTTTATACAGCTGTTTAGTTCTTTTTCAGAGAAAAGCATACTTTTTAAATTTTTTTAAGTTGATGGCATACTTAAGATAAGTCAGTTTAGTGTGGCATAAGGTGTGTTAAAAGTTGGCTTGACATTGGACCTCAAAAGGTAATTTTAAAGAAAGTGATGTATTACCATGTATTAGTGATGGTCTATCCATTGCAGTCCTCCAGTGGTTAGCTATAAATCCAGTTCTAACCATATCTTTTATGATAATATAACTTGAAATTGTAAATTTTCTGGTATCCAAACATAATATAAGAACAGGTTTGAAGATTTCATGAAAGAGATACAGAAATTGCTCAAACGCTTGAAGAGTTTTATACAGCTCAGTATAATTAGCTGTATAAGACATAGCACAAGTGAGAAAGTGTCTGATACTGAAGGGGTCTTTGAATTAACAGGAGTATCTTAATATCCAGTAACTCAGAGTTAGAAGCTGGACAAACCACAGGCAGGGTACAACACAGATTTTGAACAGTCTGAGAAAAAAAAAAAATGCTCTCAGTCCATGATCATTCTGAATAAAGATCAAGTGACTTTCTTAAAAGATTCCATCATTCAGATACAACTTATTGAGGTTGGTGCTGAAATCAGGTAGACTCTGAAGCCTGTGCTACTCAGAGTTATTAGCTATTGATGATCTATCTGGAATTCCTGCATAAAAAGAAGACCAAATAGACTATCCAGTGTGTTCATAAAACAAATCAATCTGATTTTTAATAGGTTTACATCAACATACCTTCTTCAAAGATTATGCACAGATTTGACAAGCTTCAAGACTTAAATTACTACTTTTCTATTTTAACCAATTTTGATAAGAAACCTTGCCTATTGGAAAGTTTTTCAATTCATGTCAGGAACTTCCATTTTGAGTAGTTTCAAAGCAGGCAACAGCAATTCTTTTGTTTGTTAAAGCTGGTACCAAACTTTAAAATAACAGTTGTGCCAGCAATGCAATGCAATCCAGGCCACAAAAGGGCGTTTTCGTTCTTCACCAAAGATTTCATAACATGTAGTAGAACTTAGTTTTTGCATATTCCATTAATGAACCACCTTGAGGTGTGAATTGCCGCACTTGTACTTAAAAGTAGCCATTTGTTACAGTTTGGTGATCAGGAAGGTGACTCATTCTAGATGGATGAAGTTTGTGAGCACTGTGATTCTTATGATCTTTTCTCTGCACGGTGTTTCATTATTTTATGGAATCCTATGAGGTGTCTGGAGCACAGCAGTGCTTGGAAGTCTGCATTGGTTTCAAAGACACTCACAGATTTGCATAAACTTAAGCGCATTTTGCAATCCTGCTTTCCCTCTGGATCTGTGGGACGACTGAGGAAAATGCCAAAACCAGATAGACAACATCTGTAGCTCTTCCCTTGTCCACTGATGTAGACACTCCATCATAGAAGGCTACGAGGTTGGTGAGGCAGGACTTGCCCTTTGTGAAGCAATGCTGACTCTTTTTAATCACTTCCTTGTCCTCCATGTGCCTTAGCATAGCTTCTAGAAGGATCTGTTCCATGACCTTCCCAGGCACAGAGGTGAGGCTGACAGATTGTTAGTTCCCAGGGTCCTCCTTTCTACCCCTTTTAAAAGGTTTCCCTTTTTCCAGTCACCAGGGACTTCACCTGACTGCCGTGACTTTTCAAATATTGTGGAGAGTGGCTTGGCAACTACATCAACCAATTCCTTCACGACTCTGGGATGCATCTTGTCAGGTGCCATAGACTTTTGTATGTTCAGGTTCCTCAGGTGGTCACGAACCTCATCTTCTCTTACAGTGGGAGGGTCTTTGCTCCCCCAGTCCCTGCCTTGTTGTTTATCCACTCGAGAGGTGTGGGAAGAGAGGTTGCCAGTGAAGACTGAGGTAAAAATATTCTTAAGTACCTCAGCCTTCTTGCCTTTTGTTACCAGTTTGCCAGCCTTGCTCATTTGGGGGGCACACTTTCTTTAGCCTTTTGTGGTTCACACACCTGTAGAAGCCCCTATTATTATTCTTTGCATCCCTTGCCAAGTTCAGCTCCAGCCGCACCTTGGCCTTCCTGACCCAATCCCTACACAACTGGGCAGCGTCCCGATAGTCTTCTGAGATTATATCCAAATCTGAAACAGTACTTCATTGTAACAGACATAAAGCAGTGCTACCTAAGAAGCTTTTTGTAGCTTCAAAAGGGAAAATAAGGACAGATTTAGACACCTAAACTACTTGCCAATGTGGGCACATCTACAAGTTTAGGCTGTCTAAGCTTATGTTACAGTAGCAGGAGATCTAATCAACACAGTCAGTGCAGGTATTCAGGTCTCCCACAATAGATGTACATTTGGTGAGTTCTGTAGCTTTCTAGATTCCACTGGCTGTATTGGCTAAGGGCTTCATTCAGTTCTCCACACATAGGTTCCTAATGCTGCTAGAAATACCGTAAGATGTCTAGTCTGATCTCCATTTATTGGTCCACAGGGACATGAGTCTTTTCCAGATCCTGCATCTTATCTGCCAACCTCACTGCAGAGCTAAGTTTTGAGCTCATTAGTCTGTGAGCTGAATCTCACCCTTCATTTCCTTAATTCAGTGTTTATGTATATTTTTCTGTTACTTTACATTAGGGAACTTTGAAACTTCAGAAAACATATTTCAAATTGTGATGTGATAAAGGAAGGAGTGGGTCAAAGGAAAGATGTAAATTCTTACAAAACATTTCTTGTCTTTGTATAGATAAGCAGTAAGGTTTAAAGGATGAGGTCATCATTAAATTAACAAATATGCTGCGTGTAAAATCAAGTCTATACTGACTAAAATTCAAAAGTATTATTGCTTATAGTTAAAGTATTAAAGTATGAACTTTGCTGAATTCAAAAGGTTCAGAAAAAGAAAAAACTATAGTTGTTCTGGAAAATCATTCTAACAGTAATAAATGAATACATTCATAAAACATTCAAGCATTTAACTTTGCAAATGAAGGTTAAGGGAGGACCTACTGATGTTCTATGTAAATTCATCCACATGGAGAGCAGACTTCTGAAAGTAAACGGCACTTTAGTCCATCAGAAAAAAAAAGTATAAGAAACTGTAAAATGCACAATTTTAACAATTAATATCATTAGTCATTACAACAACAACTCTATCATTTATCTTCTTTGAATTGAAAATTAATGGCTTTCTAAAAGACATTCTAGGTCAAGTACACATTTTTAATTTTGATGTAGTGATAGCTTGGAGAAAATTTCTAGTAAAATATTCAAAACATTGAGTTAATGAAGTGGCTAAACTGTGATAATTTACAGACAAAAGGGTGAGAAAAGGTACTTTTATCATCAAATAGTCAGATGATCTCCTCTGCCTGGATCAACACAACAGAAATATACATTTACTGTATTTTTAAGAACTAGTTAAGAATTCACTTATTGCCAAGATGTATATCTTCTTTGTTTTCCCGAGTTTGCGATTTGTTTTGTTATTTTTGTAGTTAAAATGTCCATCTTCTGCATAAAATTTGGATTTGCTTGGAGAAAATCTAAATGGTAGAAGAGCCATTTAGTATTTCGGTTTAAAGTTAATTGAGAACAAAAGATAAGCAGTGACTTACCCACTTACCAGACCTGGAATTATATGTGTAGTCAATAACTATACCTATTTCTGGCTTTGAAATAATTTTGGGTTAAAAGTAGGAGAGGAAGAGACTTACTATAACATAGTATTTTTGCTATTTCCATATGCATATATACATTGGCTACCAATGTATTATTTTTGTTATTGGCAATTACATCAGCTAATTTACTGTTTTAATTTACTGTTTCATAAAGCCACAGTCAATTTGTACATTAAGAAATTGTAAAACTGGCACCAAATTTGTATGTACTGGACAATTATTCTTATCAATTTTCACCTTCCACTTTGTAGTTCAGTGTAGGAAAAATGCAAGAAGGAAAGAATTAAGTAATGGACTTTGACTATTTTTTAATTCCCATGTACCATAAATCTCATATAGTGAAGCCTCTTACTTAAGATATAATTAAAATTGGAATTAAGAAGTATGAAGTGCCACTTTGGAGAAGAAATGAGAATAGGTGGAAAACTAGTGATTAACTAGTGTCATCCATAAGGGAAAGCGAAAAAAAGAGGAAAAAAAAGTCTCAACACCCTCTTCTGATACGAGACTTACAAGAAATCTACTGACTAATGGTGGCTTGTGGTACAGATGGATGAAATTCACCTACTATATTTCTTACAATTATTAAATGTCACAGGCATATATAAATAGTATATATTTATTTTCCCTCCTGCTAGCTTTCTTTCATTCACAAGCTCCAGTCCACCTCCAGTTTTAACTATCTGAAACCACAACTGCAGTCCTTAAAAACCCTCCATTCAGCTGTCACTTTACACCAGATGCTCTTAAACTCAAGTTTTAAATGTTATTTTCCCAAGCACCTGAAGTTCTGCTTCTTCGCATGACTGGGCTCCCAAAGCTCTCATGTCATCAACAACATAGATGCATACATCACATGTCTGGGATACTGTCCTCCCTTAGAAAATACTACTGCTGGTATTATTTTACCTTTTGTGTTTGAGTGTGGCTTAAAGAGAAACATTGGGTTAATGGCCATGAATCTGTTTCAATACTGGCTGCAGAAAATATAGCCTCTCTTTGCTGAACCTATACCTGATACTGTCTTCCTTCTCACTCTTTGTTTTTATTGAGCGTCTCACTCAACAGGGTCTATTTAAGCCTTACCAGGAACCACAAATTAGGGTTCATTCATGTCACCACAGGGATTAGTTGGCTGAGTCAGTGGCCAACAGAGAAAGTACATAGAGAAAGTTCATCACCTAAGCTCTTGTTTCTCCAGAGCAGAGTGGGTGGATATCTTAATCCCACAGGTGAGTATCTTCGCAGATTGAAGAGGAAAGCTGCCATTGACTCAAACTTTACTTGTTCCATGAGGGGTGGAATAGCTTCAGTAAGAGGGGTGGGAAGTCTCTCCATTCCCTATGCAACAGTTGCAAGCTACTCACTAAGCTTTTAAATAAAAGGAGATTTTTCTCGTTATTTCCTTCTGTTTTTTTCTTTAAAAGAAAAGCATGTCTGCTGCTGATATTGAAAGAAAGGTCACAAAGACCTACCTTTAGTGCTGTTGGTGCCTAGTGATAAAAAATTCTTCTATTTGAATACTTAAGTCCTGGAGAGTGGTTAGGTTTAAAAGGTACAGTATTTCCAGTATAGAACCTAAAGTAATCCAGTCGTAGAGCTGGCAGAAAAAGAACTAGGCAGAAAAGCTTACACTGCAACAAAGCGCACCTTGTATTGTCTGACTGTTTTTACATAGCCAGAGCATGGCGTTCTGGAAACTAAGGGGAAAAAACCAAACCAAACCAAACCAAACCAAACCAAAACAAAACAAACCAAACCAAAACAAAACAAAAACCAATCCAAGAAAAAGGAGCAGGTGACATGACTGTCAAAAACACAAGAAGTGAGAAATAAAGGTTGACAAAGGTGAATTTAAAAGTGTCTGTATTCCAATAGAGAAATTTATTCCACAGTTACAACTTGTCTCTAACAAATTAATAATTAGAGAAGAAAATTAAGAAGAAAACAGAAGGAAGCAGGTTCTGACCTAATAACATCAAGAAACAACACAAGGACCCACAGTCCCCTGTGGTGATGGATAACATTTGAAGCATCTCACTTAATTATAGCTCTGCTAATTTGTAGTAGTTGCTAAATAAATGTACTGTATCCTGCAGTCTTTGATAATGAAATACTGGTGAAATGGCATGCTACTCTGTGCTTTAGAGCCTCACAGGAAGCTGGAGCAGCTATTTGCCCACATTGTTGACAACGCCCTGCTTGCTCTTCTTTAAGCTCTCAGTGAATGAATCAAAAGTGGTCTCTCAATCGGCAGCCCAAGTAGATTCCTTATGTGGGTAATGAAGGTGAAGTTCCCTAAAATTAGGTGTTCTAATACTGAGTATGATGGAAAATAAATACTTGTCTGCATTAGAGATTTCATTCTCCAAGCCAAGAACTGTTTTGCAGTAGTTGTGTACTAATTTTTGAGTCACTTTGGATACACCCTGGAGTCGTACTCAATAGCAGAATTTGATTGCCAGTAGCATAGGCTTAACTGTAGGAGTTATGAATGGGAAACTGCAGTTAGGCCATGGAGTAGAATTGTTCCCTCTGGTCTCTCCTCATTTAAAATCAGATTCATTTAAGATGAAGATATGCCTCATTGTTCTTCAGATAGTCTCAAGAGGGTCTGACAGCTGGACTAAGCAGAAATTCATCCTGATGGTAAAACAGTGATCAAGTCACTCTGGAATGGCTGAATACTTAGGGAATGTATTTCTACAAGGCATTCTGCATATATTTTATAACCAGAATAAATGTGCTGGCAATTGAGAACTGGAAGCCTGTTACTGGAAATTATTTTTGCAAACTGTACTTATCCAGTGACAATAACACATTTTAACATCTGCTGTTACCTTGCTGAAGCGTATGGATTTAGCTGTTACTAGAACTTAATAAGCCCAGTGCCTTCATCAGCTGCTTTCTAAATCACTGTATCATATGAGGAATTCTTCAGGGAATTGAAGCCATGGTGTGTCATAATGCATTTAGCAAATGACAAATGCAAACACATTGAAATATATATGCAGGGAAGGGAAAAATACATCTCCTGGGCTGGATACTTATTGGACTGTGAAAGCAGTCTAAAAATCAAATGAAGACCTAGAATGTATCTGGTATAAAAAAAAAAAAAATCTCTGTCTATGAAAGCAGATGGACTAGATGATAGTTATAAAATACGTTCAGAAATGGGCTAGATTCATCAATATACTCCAGCTGTTTTACTATGATGGTAAAAAACAGCAATAACAGTTAAATCAAGCTTATGGCTGATCTGCATTATTAGACTGAGTCAAAGCATCTAAAGCAGAATAGTATTCCAAACAGTTTGTGTCTGTGTAAATAGTGGGTTGCTCCATGTGTTGTATTGTCCATCACAAGAGTTCCAGAGTTTTGCTCTTTTATAAATTATACCCAATACCAGCAACAAAGGCAAACAAGTTTCACTTAGTTCTTAAGCTGATCATTGCACATCTTATCTAAGCTAAGACCCAGAAGATTTTCCTGGATTTTGAACTTAGATGCACGCCATTGGCGCCCTAATGCCACATTAAGATAAATCTTAGGAGACTTTGTGTTATGTTGTAAGGGAGTCATGGTTCTCATATTCTTGCATCCTAGTACTGTCACTTGTGCTGTTTCTTATCTTTGTTAGGTTAGAAATGTCTGTCTTCTGCTTTCTTCACTTCTCCTATGCCTCATCAGCCATCTTTAATATATGTATCAATAACAAACAGAGCTAATTTCATACAGAGACTTTATCCCATCCTCCATGGAGTGTTAGCTCTTGTTTTATATTTCTCCCACTTGCTGCAACCTTCAATACAGTTTATGTTATCACTGAGTTACTTAAATGGAGAAAACACATTGTTCATTACGAAGTCATCTTCTCCTCATGTCCTTGCTTAGCAGCTCTCTGCCTGGGCTCTTTTGGAAAGGTCTACAAACTGTCTGAATGACAGAGACTCCTGCCACTGATTATCAAAGAGCGTTTGAAATACTTTTGAGGAATCTCATGTACAATAATTTTTACAAATAATTCATGGGTGGTGTAGAATGCATATGTTTTCACTTTCTGTCTTCCGTTGCTTGTCTCTCTTGTACTAACTTCAAACTTCAGCTTCCAAATCTTGAAAATCTGTTTACAGCAGAGTCTTTTTAGGAGACCTTTTAGGGCAGAGATTTTACTCCTTTTCCATAAGGCCCTGAATGTAACTTATATCAGAACTGTATCATCTTAGCACTTCTCTGCTCATTGCAGCAATTCCGATGTCCTGCAGTTACAAAGAGACTACTTTTGAGGGTTTTCCAAGAGGGAAGGAAGGAGCGCTGCCCTCTAAACCTTGACCAGTTCAGTTGCTGCTTTCATGACCAGTCCTCTTGGTTTGGAAGAGTGTCATCAGAGGAATAAAAAATCCAAAGGGGAGAAAAAAATTGGCTCCAACCTGCTCAGTTTGCTCAGTGTGGTCGGGCTGGTCTCCCTTGGATAACTACCTTCTGAAAGATCCTGGGAGAAAAATATATGACACATATGACCGTGCTGAAATATGTATCAGCCCAGGCAGAACAAAAGAGTTTCATTGTGGAAATTCCTAAAAAGTAACAGGATACAAGTCTGCATATGAATTACAAAATAATGACATATGTATTAATAAAAGGATAAGTGTGAAATAGTAGCTGTAGCACGCTATGCACGCACTAACAGGAGAAGAGTGGGGCTATGGCTCTAAATACAAGTTGAAGTAGCTTTCAAATATTTACCATTGCTTACGGGTCTATGGCAGCATTTCATACAAAGGATGTTGTGTTGTCCTTCTAAACAGAGCATGTAACTGATTATCTTCTGAATTTCAGTACCCTGAAGAGCCACAGTTGCTGCTGATTTATGAACACTGACTTGATTTCCTTTGTATAAGTAATTAGCAAACTGTTTCTAGATTACTGAATTTATACCTCTGACAGTTTATATTTCCAAACATCACTCTTCCCTGGAAATATACCAATGTGTTGTAACTGTTTTAACTGACTGTAACTGTTGTAACTGACGTTTTACCCTTCCGATTCTCTTCCCTGTCACACTAACAGCTGTGTGGTGCTTAGTCGCTGGCTGGCGTTAAACTACAACAGAGATTTAGGTTGTGTAGCAGGAAGAGGTCAAATGTTTCAAGAGGCAGGTACAATGCAAAGCTATCTGTGCAATGTGTTAAACACGCTAACAAACTTGAATCGACATTTGTCTTTCTTTGCTAGCTTTTAAGTTGAAATAGGCAAATGAATATGAAATCACCTGAAATTAATGCCCTTTTCACTGCTGTAATTTTTGGAGGTCACAGGCTTTAGCAAAGGAAATTGTATCCAATAAAGCATTAAAAAAAAGAAAAAAAAGCCAAAATTTTAACGTAACTTCTAGGAAGTTGTGATTAGTATCAAATCAAAGACAAGTTTGTCTATCAGTCCTCAGAGACAGCAGGGAGGCAACAAGAATAAAGACCTTATCTCATAGGTATAACATTAGATTTCATCTAATTAGAAATGGACATTCTCAGCTTGTCAACAGAAATTAATATTCGGTTGCAAAGAACCATGTTGAGGAGCGGTACTTTAAATGAATGAGTAAGTGGAGGCTAACCCATGACTGTGCATTGTGCAAAAAGGAGTTTTGGGACAGTCTTTATTTTCTGGAATAAGCTCCAGGAAGCCCTTGAAAACATGAAGAAAGTATTTACCTACTCCTTCATATTAGGTTTCTGGGGGTCCGCTTTAACATAGCTTACCCAGCTAACCAGATGGATGGAGATTACTCCTGCCTTCCCATTTCCTACTGCTAAATGTATAAGGTTACCCCATTTCACAGATATGTCTGCAAGATTACACAATAGTTGCAGGAAGACAAAGACTGTCACCTTACTCCCCACTCTCTTTTGTCTCTTCACATTAACCTATAGTCATGAATGTGAAACCCACGCATTCACTAACCTGATCACCTTGTCCATCCTCTAAGTTATACTCTGGCATCATCAGGTCAGGTCCTGATTGAGTATGTCTGTTTCATGATTAATCATTTTATCTGACTTCTGGATGTTTGGCATCTGGGCTTGAGTGCTGACACCCATCAATGCTCTTGCAAAAGAAAAGACCACAGTTCTGTCTCACGCTTCAATATTTTCTCTAGGCAATGATCACTCCAGACCTTCCTAGTATTGTCTGCATGTCCATGCACCAGTGCACATTTTCGCTCGGTGCAGGGAGACTTAAACTTGAAAGCACATTGATGTGACAAGTCCTCCTGTAATATTAGCACCAAAGACATGGATATCAATATCAGCATATGCTAGGGAAAGACATAATTAATGAAATCCAAGTGAATCAGAGTTGCAGGTTTACCCAGCTGGTATAAAATATGTTGTGATCCTTCGTCATAGATCACAAATCTACTAGCAATTTAATATGTCTTCAGGTACACTTAATTCAGAGTGACAAGTGGCAGTTGTGAAGAGAACGATGCAGTACGTGCCTGAGCAACTCTTTATCTAGGAAATAATACCTAGATTAGGTTAGAAATATAAATACTTTAATTCATAATACACTTTGTTCATTCTCTGAAAGCACTGACTTTGGAAGAGAAGGTTAAAATCAAACTAGATGGTAAAATGCTTTAGTTACTTAAATACAAATAACATAAAGTGGTTATTGTAGCAATAGACACTGGTCTCAATAAATGAACATTTTGCCATAAACCAAGAAATCAAGCTCTGCTATTGCATTTTTAAAAGCATTTTTGTGATTTAGGGATCAAAATATTTTTCTTTGAAGTTGCCAAATCTCTAAAGTAAATTGGATGGTTTTGATAATTTGAGCATTCAAATTTGCATGTTCGGTCTGTTGGGCCACAGAATCTGATTGTGGGCAAGCAAATAAAAGATTGATCAAGTTGAAAAAAGCTGAACACATTAACATCCATGGAAGAGCTTTTGACTAGATCAACAGGCATCTAATTACTCTGAAAGATAATATGATACAGAGTCCTAAAGATACACATTTTCTCCCCCCTTACTTGTAGACCTTAAGCAAGGTCTATATCCATGCCTGGTTAGAGTCAAAAAGAGATACTTTATAGAGAATTACATGACAATAAATATGGCAAAAAGGTAACGACAAGGTGGTGTGTATAGTTTACAGAGCTGACAGAAATATACTTTCCAGAAGCTTTTAATTAACCATATGATAAAAGACGTAATACATGTACACAGACAGTCACTCAACATTTCCCCTGTTCTAGATTTTCTATACCTTTGCAAATATAATAAACTTTTTTGATGCAACTGTGCAATCAATGAAGATCATAATTGGGAAGATGACAGTTAAGAATTTTACCAATGCTTTTATTTAATGAATTTGTTTAACGAATGTACAAATGTATTAAAATGGAAGCTTTTGTATAGTGTCTGAAATACTTTAGATTTTTCATGTAATCCAGTAGTTTCTGAATTTGAAGAATTTTTAATGTAAATAATTTCTTAAATATCTCTAATTCCAAGTGAAAAGGTATTTTTCCATCTGTTTCATCTACACAATAAATGTAAATTAAAAAAAGAGAAGGAAAAAAATAATATAAAAATAGCTATGTTGGAACATACCATTATTGATTTTTGTACATGTTGTGATCCTATTCAGCCAAAAAACATTGCAATGAAAACCTCTGTTGACATTTACATGCTAAAAATGTTTTTCTTGTGAAAGTTAGCAGCCCAAATAGCTGGTTACAGTGCTACATTTCACAAAGATATCATAGGTACTGCATCTCAATACATTTTGACATTAAACTCAGTTGCAGACGCAATGTAGATGGCCCTTTCCCTTCTTAAATATCTTGGGCAAAATCCTGATAATGTGTCTAATAAAAAGTGAGTTTCCCCCCAAAAACATTCTGTTCTATTCACCATGATACAAATAATAAAATAAATATAACAAAACATTGCATTTCTTGCTGAAAAATCTGTCCTTCATAAGTAAGCTTGATTATCTTTTTTTATCAACAGCTCTTGTACCTTTAGAATGAGAATGGTTGTGTGTATGCACATTTTACATTCGGTGTGCAGATAATTGTCCACTGAACTGATAAGGGAAGGAAGATGCTTATTTACACAGACTAATTGATTAACAGCCGGAATATATTGCCTCCACTTTGTACTTTATCTCAAGTTTTCATTGTGACTTTTGCTCAGTTTCTTGTGTTTGTGCATGCCGTACTTCATCCTCTAAAATAGGGAGAGTGTGTTTGATTTCTTTCACTCTTTTATGTCTCGCCTATTTAAAATGTGATGTCTTGTTATAACATTTGCCACAACGAAGCTCTAGTGTTAGTTTCCATTGCAAGGTAAGTGACAAATATAGTTTATCTGTTGTGGGAAATACGACATAAAATAATGGATTATGTATACTTTCAGACCACAATACCGTAGCTACAGGTATACTCTTATTTCACCTTTATTCCCTGTTGCAAATGCTTAAAAAGATTTACCTTGGGAATTGGCAGGATGAATAATACGAATAATGGACTATTAGACAGAGCTTTAAATTAGGGATAACACTAAGCATATTGAATTTTTTTCTTTCATAAGAGCACATTAGTAAAGAGTCAATTATTAACTCTGCTACTTGATTTATTCCAAAAATTTTGAATGTATTAGAGGTCAATGTATCTAAGGGGTTTTTTTAATTATTATTTCAAGTGGAAATTAGGTTGTCAGAGGGTAAGTAGATTATAATAGATCCCAGCTCCTGGGCCCATGCACTGGTATTTCAGTAGGATTTATTACAACTCATACCTTCAGAGAATAAGAATTACATGTAATTTTCTCTTTTAGTTAATGAGATTATATACTGTTCAGTAGGTATTTTTAGTGTGATTTGATAGAGAATTCTTACTGAGAGATCCAGGTCTTAGCTTTATGAGTATGTTTTCTTGATTTCTGATCACTTGTTTTTGTAACGTTCCAATTTAAAGTCACATTCACAGTTTAATACGTAAATTTATCACCAGGTTCAGTCATACTGTGTCACTTATCAGAATGTTAAGCTGTGCAGGTCCAGTGAAAGCTCATTGAGCTGGATTGCATCTACAAGGGCATCACCAGCAGAGATGAAGAAGTCATTATCCCACTCTACTCAGCGCTTGTCAGAACACACCTGAAATATTGTGTTCAGTTTTGGTCCCTGCTACACAAAAAAGATGTGGACAGGCTGGAGAAGGTCCAGAGAAGGTCTACCAAGATGATAAAAGGACTGGGAAGCCTGCCCTATGAGGAAAGGCTGAGAGAACTGGGTTTGTTCAGCCTTGAGAAAAGAAAGCTTAAGGGAGACCTTATCACCACATTCCACTATTTAAAGGGTGGCTACAAAGAAGATGGAGACTCCCTTTTTACAAGGAGTCACTTGGAAAAGATGAGGGGTAACAAGTACAGGTTCCTCCTGGGGAGATTCCTACTGGACACAAGAGGAAAATTTTTCACAATGAGAGCAACCAGCCATTGGAATAATCTCCCCAGGGAAGTGGTGGATTCCCCATCACTGGACACTTAAGATTTAGCTGGACAGGGTGTTAGGCCATCTTGTCTAGACTGTGCTTTTGCTAAGAAAGGCTTCATCAGATGATCCTTGAGTTCCCTTCCGACCAGGTATTCTATGATTCTATGAAATTAGTTAAACAGGTGAATTATATGCCATAAAAGGGAGGGGAATGAGAGACTACCACTTGCACTGCTGGGACAGAAGCTCAATGTCTAAATGATCCTGACAGTATCTAGAACATGTTGTTGCAGAATGTATCGTTTATTAAATCTGACTTTTGTAACATTAAATTATTTCTTATCTTCTGATTTAATTAGGGTGCTATGATGAAGAAAGATTAAAGTAACTTAATTTATTAACTGATTTACTATTAACTTTAAAACTGAACTGATGTGGTTAGTTATTGAAATATCTGGAGGTTTTTTCCTTAAATTAAGCAAACACAAACCAAAGTAGTTGCAGGATCTGTTGTATCTGCTGTCAGAAAATGATCTGACTGTTCAGGCAGAAGAAATTATCAAATTCTACCTGTGTCTTGTTTAGGCATGAAGTGGGGAGAATGCAACAGCAAATTAAAAATAGAGTTTTTTCCATCTATAAGTTCTGAAGCAATGTTACTTTTCATTTCCCACAAGTCTGAAATATATACTGGCCTTACTGCCATTGAGGACCAAACAAAGTTACTTTCTAACTGAAATGCAAATCATTTTTTCATAGGTAATGTCCGTCTGAGTGCAAGTGGTAAATCTCATTCCGGTTACTTTTGGGAAACAAAGAGTCTGTAAAAGATTTCTGGGTTCCTACTTAGGCAGGTCCTTGGAGTAGGGGATACAGAGAGAAGCAGAAAACTCCTGATAAAAAGACCTGTTCTTCAAGATGACCTCAATTGGAAACATTGAGTGGGAAAGTGCTGATTTGTGTTTGTCTGAGGCTGGGCTTTTTGGAAAAGAGGCAGCACTTGAGGACATGAGTAGGAAATAGTTTAATTTTAATTTAATTTTTTTTTTTTTTTTTTCTGGTTGATGAGTCTCCGTGCAGACTTTGGTATTGTTTTTTATAATCTCTGAACCACTCCTTACAGTGCAATTTTTTATTTTGTTTTTTATATTTGTTTTTACTGTCAATGAGAGATTTTTCCCCGACATTTTTCCCAGATATAGGTATATTATTAGAAAATTAATCAGTTTATTCTTGCAGATGCATGTAGAGTTCAACGACAAGAAGAAAGTAAGAACTAAAAAAGTTTTGCCACTGGTTTGTTTTGTCCTAATACCTGTCTGGTCAGTGTCTAACAATCTTAGTGGTCAAAGAAACTACAATATTGGAAGATTTCAACATCTTCTACCTACTAATTGGTTTTGATGTATAAAGGAGAATCTGATTTTTCTTCACAGTTATAAATGATCTTCAGAACACCGAAAGGGCTATTTTGAGAATCAGTACATTATTAGAAATATTCTGACAATCCATAAGTGATTGGGTTTTTTTAGGTAAATCTAGACCTACAACATAACAGGGTGGGGTTTTTTGTCTTTGATTGGGACAAAAATTCCAACATTAAACTAATTTTCATGAATCAGAACCTGAATTCAAGAGATGAGTAGGTAAATTACTGCAAACATATAGTAGAAAACAAATTCCTCATGACAGATTTCATTGGATTTGTTCTCTGGAGACAGCAGTCCCAGATTGTCTCAATTTAATAAGAAATGAGATCTGCCTTTGGAAACTCTGATTATATCTTTGGAATTTAACTTCAGCCCTAGAATAGAATTGCATAAAACCTAGGAATCTCAAAAGTCCACGTTCCTTATGAGATTAAGTTATTGTTATCCTACAGCTGCTTGAGGCAGTGTACTTCTCTGTACGAAGAATTCTCTGCAGGGAAGAAAGAAATCTATTGATTCTGACATAACAGGTAGGTTTCTCATTATGTTGGGTGTGAGCCCTACTAAAAGTGTAGGCTAGGTCCTCATCTAGTGCTATCTAGTATTAACTTCAAAGGAGAAAGAAATCTTAAATTGCATCAGGTAAGGATCTTTCTTCAGGGTAAGAGTAGTATCTTGCAAGTGTCCAAGACAAGTGGGATCTGCAAAGGAAAATACAGGTTGTTACTTGACAGTTTTACAAATAATTTAGGTAATTATTTATTGCTGGAGAAGTTAATGTCAGGATTGTTTGGCGAATAAAGTGGTTTCTTGTGTTGTTAGCAACTTGTGTCAGTTGTCAGCTCAAGCAAAGTGCTAGGGTAATGGTGGTGTTCTTATTATCAATAATTATTTATTGAGACTGTCACTGTAAGTGGTGCATAACAAATATAAGTCAAGGCAGGTTTTGCCCAGTAAGACTTGTATGAACTCATTAGATAAATCCTGCCTGAGCCAGAGGTTCAAAAAAGAGAAAGGAAAATGGAAAAAGTGAGGGAAGGAATAGTCTATAAAGTCTAAATAATATGTATGGACAGGTGAAGAAGTTATATCTGGGCCTGAATGGAGGCTGATATCATCACAGGTGATGAAAAGGAGAGATGAAGGAACAAAGATGATAAATGAGGGCAGTGATTCTTCTTCCCTGTGTCCTGAATTGGCTAATGTGTTACAACATGATTTCCTCATTAGCTATAAATAAAAAAAAGTGTTGCTTCAGTTTACAGGAACAGGAAAAAATAAAAATACTTCCACTGGTGTCTGATGGAAAAAAGAATTAAAGCTATAATTCATCTGCATATTGGTGTTGATTTAGTTTTTTTATTTCTGTATTTCCTACAGATAAAATTAAGAATAAACTCTTGGATTCATCAGCTGAAAGATTTTGGGAACAAAGTTCCCAAGAAACATTGTTTGGAGTAATCATCAGACTCTATTATCAGAATTCTTTCATAACGAATTCCTGTGCTCCATATAATTTTGAGTTGATTTTCATGGAGAAATTATTCTTGAAAAAGACTCTGAAATGAAAATCTTATTATTATTCTGGAATAATTTCTGAACGATGGTGACTTTACTAAATAGATTTAATGCAAATTGACTAAAATCAAGTATTTTTGAACTTGTATGATTGCATAATGTCCTGTATGTGCAATTCTCAAATAACATTGCTTGTCATATTCCCTATAAAGATAAATCTTGTGTGTAGAAGTAAGTCCATCAAAACAACTATAATTATTAGCAGGATTTTTTTATCCATTATCTTGGAAAAAAAATTGCCAATCTTTAAGAGTAGAATTACTTTTAACTGTATTGTGGTCTGAAATTTCTGACTATTGGACTCCACTTTCCTCACAGAGTTGGGTAAATGCTGCTGGAATTCATGGTGTTTAGAGAAAGTAGATTTTTTAAGGGAGGGCTGGCCACAGCATATTTGAAGGTGATTGTGAATTTCTTTTCAAAAGGCCCCAGGGAAGCTCGCAAAGGAGTTTAAATAATTCACATGGCAAAAATGCATCCAGGGAGCTTAAAGTCAATAAAGCCTCTAGCTCTTTATAGTATTTTATGACTGAGTCTTAGTATATTAATTCAAGCTCTCAGAGGCAAAGACACCATATTCTCAATCTGCTTGGGTGCAAATGTGAGATACCATATGGGACTTAGCCCCAAGAGGGAGGACACAATAAACCCACAGTCAGAAAGCTTAAATAAGAAGTGGGATTGGTTTCTTTAGCATAAATAACACTTTTGCTACCTTGCATTTCATGAGCCTACATTTCTGATGTGAATAATTTTGAATAGAAAAAGTGTGAGAGAGTAGAAATCTATGTGGGATGGAAGATAAATTTAGGTCTGTAATGAGGGACAGTTTGAATTATGTGCCCATTGTATCAGTTGTTAAAGGCATTTTTATTTGCTGCTGAAAATGCAGAAGTTTCAAAATGTTTTCCACCCAGCACTATTTCTTTCACTTCCTATGGTTGCTGTGGGTTTCTTAAGAAAAAATCTGCAAATAATATAAAAAGCTTTCAGAAGAGCCCATGGCTAGTTTTCTACAGCCTATACTCAAGCAAAATGAAATCCAACTATGACCAAGCAGTTATTTTACATTAAAAATATAGCATTTCAGCAGATGCAAAGAATGTACAAGACAGATTTAACATAATTGAAAACAATTGCTCCTGTTTCAGTTAAAATTAATATCCAATTTAACAAACTTTTTCAAATTCACTCAGAAAAGATGCAACTTTCTGACTAATTTGAAAACTAATTAGAAGATGTAGAGCCTGTTTATCCATGGTTTTCACTATTCTATCTGCACAATCTAGCTAAATTAGAAACACTGGATCTGTGAACATAGATGTAAAGTTTTTATACTACCACTGTTGATGTCAATCATCCAGTTACCAACAAATTTTAGGAGGAAAGAGCAAAGCCCAAGACAGGACCAAGAGTTAGGGTGTGGAAAACATGGACATTGTTTGTCATTTAGGTTACTGCTCTTTATTAGAGAATTTCTTAACAGATGGTACTTGTTTGAATGTCTATTTGTTTGACTATGACTGTTTGAGTGACTATTCCAGGCTCATAGGATTCAGGTGAAGAAGCAAGAAAAATGGTGGCATGGCTAAATAAATATAGGCTTTCAAGAAAGCAGAGTGGAATAAACTTCATATGCAGTTTTGGGGAAAATAACTGCTCTTCTCTGCCTCAGTTTCCAAGTCTGTAACAATAAGTTAACAATTATTTCACTTGCAGGGATGACTGGCTCAGGTTAACTGAAATTTTCAGGAGTGCAAAGGTCTTAGCTGAATCCTGTACAACTCTTGCTGTTAAAGTCCCTGGGATATACGTGATGCAACAATCTCAGTTGTCTAAACAGTATTTGTAAATAGCTTTGAGAAGGATGTCTATACAAGTTAAAATTATTAATCTTTGAGAAATTTTCCCTTCATGTCTCTAAACCTTTTCTATTGCCTCCCACTTCTGTCAGCTTTTACAGTTATCTTGTGGTGTTCTGAAAAAAACTGTGATTTGACCCCTAACTTTCTTGGTTTGAGTTCTTGTCCCCCAAAAAGCAACATCTTCTAAGCAGAAACATGCTATAGAGATGTTCCCTTTTAAAGCCTGCCAGTGCTGTTTCTCAAGCAGCTGGGAATATTTGCTATCAAGTTAGCAAGGAAATGTAGGCCCAAACCTGACATGTCCAGTACAGAATCCAGTGTTCTATAATGCATAGTACTAGATATCCTAGGAAAAAATACAAGAATTTCACAGAAGTGTAATAATCTGTTATTTACATTATGTTTTCTGTTAATCTCTAATGTTCAAAGACTGTATTCAAACTGAAGGAAGGTGCTCAATAACCTTTCAGAACTTATTAGCATTAACTACTATAGCTCTACACATTTTTGTAGTCTTACCAATGTCCAGTGTTTCTTTCAATCTATTAAACTTTGTGACCTGGAAGTGTTTTTTGTTTGACTGTCAGTAATGCTCTGAAATTCGATGCTCTGTGTTAATTAGAGTTGAAGTGTTCTATCCTTGTGCTTGCAAAAAGTGCCATGCCTCATCTTTCAAGTGACTATTATCCACCACCCTCTTCATAATCCCTTTTAATAATTAAATAATAGTCCTTTGTAATAATGGGAAAAATTCATACACTTTGCACCAAGTTCTGCTATCCTTGTGTCCTACATGCTGGTCCACACTGATGTGGGACGGTAGGGAAGAGAAAGTCTGAGAACAAGGAATGTAATTTCTTTTAACTTCCCATTGAGCACTGCCAGGAAGATGTTAGAAGCAAAAGAATTATGAATGCCAGAAGCCCAGCAATCTTGTTCTTCTTCTGTGCTTAAACTTCAGTGTGAATGTAACATATTGGTGGGTCAGGTCCTCAAATCAGCTGCCAACAGAGGGTATGAAAACTGGAAGATGGCATATTCAGAAGTTGTCACTGGAACTGAGACTTCTCTGCCTGTTTGGCAGGTGAATTCGGAAAGCTCTGTCCATCGATCCACCCACCCACCGATCCGTTCAGATCTCCTTACGGTGTCAGCAGATGCTGAAGTGAGTCAGCCTGTTTCCCTCTCCAAAGGCATAGTTGTGTTAATGAAGGATATGCAGGGAGCACTATTGGCAGAGAGGTTCTTAGTGGCTGACGTAGACGAAACAGCCCAACTCAAAACAGAAAAAAGTGCAGATATGACTAACAGAGTATCTGAAACTGACAATTGTCACAAAGGAGAGAATACTAAGAGAAACGGACAGGATTTCGTGTAAAGTTGGGAGGATATCAAGTCAATTTGTGCCCCTTTGGGAATGAATGCAAACACCGTGACTCAGGGATCAGCAAGACTGAAGGACTGAAAACTGATGCTGCCTTTGGCTCCATCTGTATTGGACTCAGTGACACAGTATTTGGCTCTGTTCTTCAGAGTCTGGAAATCGTGAATGATCTAGGTAGAAAGATGAAAGTTAAAAAAATCCAGACCATCCATGAATTTCCCAGAAAACATACTATCCTGCAGTATAGGGAGGAAAGGTGATACTGAAATGAAGTGTTTAAGTGGCATCAGACTGACAGTTTTGGCCAAGGAATATTGGGACAAGTCTAAGGAGAGCAGGTTGTAAGAATGTGGTGGCCTTCATCTAAACCTTTTCATAGCCAAGAGATCTTTAAACAAACTAGAGAGAGGAGGCTAAAAATGGACCAGTCATGTCTGAATACTCAGGCATGAAATCTGAGCTGAAAATCCTTTACGTCTGACAAAGTCAAACCCCAAATTATCTATTAAGATTAAGTGTGTATGCACCATTGCCAACAGCGTATTCAGAAGGAAATGTAATGGATCTGGTGATTCTCAAGAAGCCAAATGCAAGGAAAATTGCTAGGGTCAATATCAGATGCTTATGATTGGAGATCACTGAGAATTACAGACCTCTAAATATTAATTCATTAAAGTTGTATGTAGTGAAATAGCTGGGCAAGAATTTATTATAAACTACCTAATCTCTCTAAATAACGACCTAAATTACATCAAAAATTGTGTTACACTAAGCAATTTTAACTCAGGAATATTAATTATACATTGCAACTAAACCCACTTAATTCTCAAAACATCAGAAATACAGCAAAGTCCTGTAGCAAGGGATAATTTTTATATTCTCAATAAAAAGTTAATCACTAATTTAAAATATAGCAACTCTGCAACTGACCATGATTATTGCCTGGTCAGGCTTGTTTTGTGCAAAAAATTTGTTAACAAGAACAAAATGTGGGAATGCTACAAATGAAATCAAAGGAACCAGTGAACTACAACAGGCATTAGCATTAAAAAACTATGAAACAGGACATCTTAAAAATAGACTTGCCTTCCCCCAAGTCTGGGGATAATAGGAAGGGGAGGACTGCTTGGGCTTGTTTAGAAAGTAAAGAGGAGACAACCGTTGATGCAGAAGGTGAGGCAGTAGCTTATCTCAAATGCAAATGGACTGCAAATGATGATGGCAAACTGCAGAGACAGGCTGTTGCTCTGTTTGGGAAGGGGTAGTCTACTTGTCCAGGTATAGCTTGAGAGGTGGAAGTGGGAAAGCAGATGTCACTGCTTATGCAGGTAGAGTGCATAGCTGCTCATTAATGACAGAGGCATATACTGATGCCATCCTAAATAGTATGAGGAAGAAAAATAGGCTGCTGTTGCCTTGTCATGTGTCAATTGCAAGCTGTTTATCCCTGCTGCAAAAGATGGTCAAGATTTCTCTGGTCTTGTAGATGGAATAGAAAACTTTCAAACCCCAATAAATTAGCAAACCAAGATAACATATCATAAGCATTAAAGGAGTTAGCCAAGGGACCCTCTGAATCATGAATGTTTGTTAGTAACCAAGTTTGGATTCCAAAGTTCAGAAGATTACTAATTTCAATATTGAAAAGGGCTAAAACAAATTAAGTAGGGAAATACATTGCATCAATCAGTTGATTTATGCTAGATGAAGTAACATAACTAGTAAATATGAAAGCAGACTCCAGAAGCAAAGGGCTAGAACAAAAAAACCCATGAGAATAATCTCAGCATAGTTTCAAAGAAAGTTGTTTTTTTAAAGACAAGAGCATGATTTATGTGACAGAATTTCAGGTCTAGGTGAAAAGGTCTATTTATGATACAGAAACTTTGTTTTTCTCTAAAACATTTGACATGTGACTCTGACATTTGAATAAAAGAAATTTCCCGTACATGGAATGAACAAAGAACGTTATGTGGTTTAATAACTTTATAACCAACAGATCTCGAATTAAGTTCTCAGTGCAGGGATGTCATTAAATAAATTGTTACTTATGGCTTCCATTCTGATATCCAATGACTTGTATCTGGTCAAATCATGAGTACAGCAGACAGATTGCTGGGATATAAAGAACATTGACATGATCTGAGATGCCTAGGAAAATGGTTGCAATTTACCAAAATATATTCTGATATATTTGGTCTACAGTGATACATGTGGGAATACAGAACTCAGTTTTTCCTACAGGATTGCAGGGTCCTAGAGAAGATTTAAGAGTTATCATAAAATCATAGAACTACTTAGGTTGGAAGGGACCTTTAAGATCATCAACTCCAACCATTAACCTAACACTACCAAAACCACCACTAAACCACGTCCCTAAGCACCACGCCTACCCAGCTTTTAAATACCTCCAGGGATGACGATTCCACCACTTCCCTGGGAAGCCTGTTCCAATGCTTGACAACCCTTTCTGTGAAGAAAGTTTTCCTAATATCCATTCTAAACCTCCCCTGGTGCAACTTGAAGCTATTTCCTCTTGTCCTATCAATGTTACTTGCAAGAAGAGATTGACCCCCACCTCACTACAACCTCCTTTCAGGTAGTTGTAGAGAGCAATAAGGTCTCACCTCAGCCTCCTTTTCTCCAAGCTAAACAGCCCGAGTTCCATTCCCCTCATAACACTTGTTCTCCAGACCCTTCACTAGCTTTGTTGCCCTTCTCTGGACATGCTCCAGAATCTCAATGTCTTTCTTGTAGTGAGTGGCCCAAAACTGAACACAGTATTCGAGGTGTGGCCTCACCAGTGCTGAGTACAGGGGGACCATCACTTCCCTAGTCCTGCTCGCCACGCTATTCCTGATACAGGCCAGGTTGCTCTTGGTCTTCTTGGCCACCTGGGCACACTACCAGCTCATACTGAGCTGGCTGTCGACTGGTATCCCCAGGTGCTTTTCTGCCAGGCAGCTTTCCAGCCACTCTTTCCCCAGCCTGTAGCGCTGCATGGGGTTGTAGTGATCCAAGTGCAGGACCTGGCACTTGGCCTTGTTGAACCTCATACCATTGGCCTCAGCCCATCGATCCAGCCTGTCCGGATCCTTAACTGTCACCTGAATTTTCATTCACTGATGTTTTGACAACAGACTGTAACAGCTGTCCTTTTTTGTTTTGGTTTGGTTTTGTTTTGTTTTGTTTTGTTTTGTTTTGTTTTGTTTTATTACTCAGGAGAAGTTTTCAGTTATCAATGAATTCCTGAGACCTTGGTCTTTGTATTTAACTACCCAGACAATATTTTAAACAGCTTTTGTGCATTGGATCTTTACAGTGTCTTACCATTGAAAGTTCTCAAAGGGAACTTCTTTTCAAAATTAGTTCCCCCTCTATTCTATTCTGTTGTCCTTTGTGGTATTTTATTAAATTAGTTGTTTGTGTGTAAGAGAGAGGAAGGGAAGATTGGCCTGAAAATGTTTTACAGCTAAAGAGAAGCCCCATTGAATTATTTTCCAGTGTTACTCTTTAAGCAAAATGGGACTGATGAAGAAACAGCAATTTGGCAGCCTGTTGTAGCAGTCTATATGAACCATATTGAAATAATGACCAGACAAATTGCGTGAATTTTGCTTTTTTTTCTACAGACAGGTGACTGCATTATTCCCTACCATGCATAAATAATGGCCTATATATTCATTTAAAATAAAAACAAGAAAAAATGAAAGAAAAAAACCCTTGTATGTTGTGAAAGGAGAAATAATACTGACTGTCAGAAAAATCAAACAGGAGATACCAAGCATAACTAAATCCTAGGCAGATGTGAGAGCTTTTTGGCTGGCAGGGGAGCTTGACTCATATCTACTCCTTAATGGAAATGGTTTTTATACTCTGTCAGTCCCTTTAGGTGTTCTGGTAGACTTATTCCAATTATTCTACCATTATAATAAATTTGGTGAAATCCTACTGTGTCCCACCTTTCTTATTGAGAGATGCAGATGGAAAAGTTATTGCTGAATGGTGAGCTACCAACTGCATCTCTATTACAGTTAGAAGGAAATTTTTTTCTGTCTTCCTATATTTGTCCATTAAGGCTGAGAGATTCAAAGGAATATGACAGTTAGCTATTCAGCTCGCAAACCTGTGGGATTGAAATGGGATTGTTTATGCTTTTGAAGATTTGTCTTTTTAGGATATCTAAATGGATATCCCAATGGGAACATTATTACTAAGATATCCTGAAAAGACAAGAACCTCCAAAGGTGTTTTACAGTTACATCTTGCCAGTGCCATTCTTAATTGCTTCTGTTCAGTCTTATGCTGAAGCTCATCCAGTGAAACCACATCAAAACCTATGAATATGGCTATTCTTTAGGCCTGTCCATTGGCTAAAAGCACCTAATACAGCAATGCTGCTCTCATGAGGGCACAAATTTGAAGCACCTTTATTGACTGTAAGCGCTCCAAATTTAAACTTGGACAACTCATTTCACTAATACCAGGACAACCCAGGCCAGATTCTCATTTTAAATTCTTTGGGTTTGAGGGATTTATTTTTTTTCTGTTTGATTTCAGTGATGGTGATTTGCCTTGCACAGCAGGTAACACATGTCAATGCTAGAACAGAACCAAGAAAATCAGGGGAGCTTTGATTTCAAACCAGCACCAGGCACTGATACTGTCACGTCTGTGAACACAGAAGCTATAACACACTCGAAAGAAAGGAAGGAAGAAAGGAAGAAAGGAAGAAAGGAAGAAAGGAAGAAAGGAAGAAAGGAAGAAAGAAAGAAAGAAAGAAAGAAAGAAAGAAAGAAAGAAAGAAAGAAAAGAAAAAGCTAGCTAGCTTCTAAAAAGCCTCAAACATTTGCTGATGTTTCTGAAAGAAACTGAAGAGGGGGAAGTTTCAATATTGTGTACAACTTCACCTGATTATGCCAATATCTTTGAGCTTAATTCAGTGCTTAACTCTATTTCTTTGACAGTGCAATCCTGTGAGATTGCAACATGTAAAATTGAAGGTACAGAACAGTTTTTATCCTTTTCCTGTCTTTCAAAATGACCAGTGTCAACCTACTGCAAATGTCTTTGCTACTCAATGCAGAATACTAATTAAGGATGCTGACTTATCTTTTCCTAACTATTTTTTTTTTCAAACATTCAAAACAGTCATAATTAGTCTGGCTATATAAAAACAAGCATCTCCAAGTGATTTAGTTACAGTTCCATTTATTCCCTATACAAAGATCCCCTTCTTGTCTTGTTTTTAGTGTGTGCATGTGTATATGTGTGGTTTTGCTTCCAAATAATTATTGTAATGGCAGAAATGTTCAGTCCAGTCATTCCCAGAGATTATTTCCATTCCCTAGTGTACACAGGTCTGTATGTACTGCCCAAGCGTGGAAGTGTAGCTGTGTGGCTGTACATACATGCAAGGGGAGGTTTAGCTTTTTGTCTTTTTTTTTTTTAAAGGACCTGAAATTATTCTGTTTAGGGACAAAATGCTGGTTCAGTCTTTTATTCAGCTTATTTCCATGGGCAACTCAGAGTTCAAAAGTTGTTTCTTAATACTTTCCCTGAGCATCCTGACTGTTTTCAACAGCTGTGGGTAAGTATGAGGACAGAACATGCCGAGGAAAGGTTTCTTCATCCCTTCTCCTCATCCTGTAAGGCTGAGGCAATAGAGAGAGTGTTGTTTTATTTATTCTTCAGAAAATTAAGTGCTGGACTTGCCTGACCCAGCTATACAGCTGATGGGTGTGGTAGTCTGAGAGGCAAAGATGGTTTCTGAGAATGGTGCTACAGGTCACCTGGTGTCATAGTTAGACTGGGCTACAACTGGGGAAGAGGAGATGAAGATTAGAGCAAAATAAGACAGTAGAAGGTGCATAAAGGACAGAGAGAAAATATGAAAAGGAAGAGGAAGTGGTTTTCCTATAACCTCAATTAACCTCTAGAGGTGACTCTCCATTGATGTCTCCATTGGCATACCTCCACTGATGATCAGGCTTCCAGGTTACACAGTTCAAGTTGTTACCTCAGGCAGATGGACCATGGCCATTTGACTTCCTAGCTGAAAGTGACTTGTAAAACTCTCTTCTTATGTCTCTATTGCCTTCCACATCACTAACTAGGAGGAAGTAGGAATTGTAGATTTTTTCTCCCTGAATGAAAGGAAGTGAAATGAAGGTGCAGCAGCCCTGAAGAGCATGGTGGGGTCAGCCAAGAGTCTAGGCAGATCGTACCACATTTCCATATGCAGTTGCCCAAAAGCCACACTGGCTTTTGAGAATCAGTATCTTTTGAGGATCAGTATCCTTTGAGGATGCTGATGATAAATTCAAGAGATTTGGCAAAGTGGTTGTAGTGACTCATACTCCCCCCACCACACCTAATGAGACAATTTATCACAATCACTTAACACTTTAGGGTTATTTTTAATGGAGGTTTGGCAGTCATCATTTGCTAGTCTGCAAGCCTTCAACTGTTAACTGGTTTTTTTTATACTATTGGGCATTTTTTATGCATCAGATATGACATTCCTTCATCTTTTCCTCCAGGTTCGTTGCCTGAACTTGACATTTTGTTTGAGCTTTGCTTTTTTTACTCCAATTCTCCCTACAAATAAATTAGTTCAGAACATTTTTAATGTTATTATTTTTCACTGTATGCCAGGTGCTATATTAACTCTAGGTCTGGCACCATCCTGTTTTTATAGAGCCCTTTTCGTCACCTATCTAATACTACAGTTTAATTAGTTTCCAGCCCACTGCACATCTTTCTCTGACCCACAAGCACACACACACAGGCACCGACACATGCACAGTGCTTCCCTCCCTGCTCAGGATGCAGACTGAACGTAAGAAATCAAAGCCTGCAGCAAGGCTGAGCCTGTTAGAACCAGTGGGTCTGGTACTGATGGGTATATTGATTTTCTACAACTTCCAGGGACGTAGCAGCAAACATTTTATCATTGACCGTATTCTTAAGTCACTTCTGCACACTGTAGTCCAGGTAGGCTCTTTGCTCAGCGTGGTACTGCATAGTGTTTTCATTTTCGAAATTCAGTATCTTACCTGGAGTCTGAAGAATAATGTCTGCTTCTGCTGGAAATACAATGGAGAGTTTGTAAAATAAATTTTTCACAGTTCTTACTTGGAATCCACTGTTGTACTACATGATTTTATTTATAATCTTTATTGCAGTTATCCTCAGAATTTATGCGACATAGGACATCACCTTTATTCTCCAATCTACAGTTAAAAAACAAACACCTATATCTTCAAAGTTACACAAGCATCTAATTCCAGTGGGAAAGCCCATATAGCTTTAAGCTTTAAGATCTGTGATTAAATATGTTCAAGAGCAAAATAGTAGTCTGTAGCTATAAGCTTAAAGCTATAGCTAACAAGTCCTATTTTAAGTTTTCTGCCTTGTCAGTGTCTTAAAGCTGTATTTCTACAGAACAGAAAATTTCTAAGAATTTTACCTTAAAATCATTTATGTCATTACACCCTTAAATTTTCTCACATATGTTGGGTCCTCACCTTGTTATCATTGAAATACTTCATAATGGTAGAAGTAAGGAATCTGGGAACAGAGACTACGGGAAGGCTGCTTTGTTCCTTTGTAGTACTATCATTTTGCCTAAACCCCTGCAGTGTCTTTCTTTCTCATTCTCTTCTTGTGTGTAATCACTTCTGGAGCTTGCACAGCTCAGCACTTCCCTCTCTTGTTGCTCATCTTATCTTATACTTATGTGTCCTGGGGCTCAAACTGTGACTAATCATTTCGTAGTGAGGTTTCTGTATTACTCTGCAGGCCCTGGGCACTGGTCTATCATACCTTCAGACATACTATTCCTTTTGTGATGCCATGGCTGGGGATATTCACAGATGACTGCTCCTGCCTGGATCTGAGCACTGTAGAAGCTTACAGCTTGCTCCTTCCACTTGCACTCATTCCTTTCTTTCAAGGTTATGACTTTTTCTTTTCTAAACCAATAAATCACATCTGGAGCATTTTGGTTTTCCTTGGTACAATTCCTCTATCATTTTGGTTCCCAGAGCACCTTTGATTTAGTGGAAATACGAGGATATTTTATGACCCTGGGAGTTATGCTAGTCACAGCTTCACCAGCAGCACATCTCCCAGCCCAGGCAGCTTGAGGCGTGGGGTTTGGAGTGGGGAGCAATGTACCGCTTCACCAGACCAAACATGAGTTCTGTACCTTTATTCCTTTGAAAACGGTACAACCCATAGCTGTTAAATCGCAATGGTGACAACCTCAGTATTGTTTTAAAGGCTCTAATGCCAGGACTGAAAAACACTCTCAATACCCTTCTTCACCTATTTTGCATTGTTTTGAATCCTCGGATCAGGAATCTTTTCTTACATGCTGGTAGAATATCAGACTATAGGGATTTGGTTTCTTTGTTGCTATTTTTTTTCTGTGTATGTAATATCGGTTGTTAATTGGGAAGATGAGCTAGACTGACCAGAAGCTGCAGGACAGGTAGACTTTCTCTTTTTGTGCATTTCTTGCACAGATGTGTGGAATTTCTGTCTGCTGCTTTCATGTTTGGCTTAGTAAATTAAGAATATAACTATAAACCTTAACTTTCTCAGTCATTGAGATAGGTGGGTCAGCACTCATAACCATTTTTAATGGGGCAACCGAATCAAACATGGATGATCTGAAATTAGTAACAAGAGATACTTTAGGTATTGGACTATATCTGCAACGAATACACACAAAAACATGGGGGAAAAAAGGATCAAGTTTTCTTGTTTATGTCCAGTTTTCTTTCTGCTGGAGGATAAGACTTTTCTGCAGATGTACGTAGAGGAGAAGGTGGCAACATACAGATAACAAATAATTCAACTCCTTCCTCCTAGAGAACAGTTTTGGGCAGCTTGTAAGGGGAAGATGGTTGGACTCAGTAGCACAGAGTTTTGTAGTCTTTAGCCTTCCAATTTTATATCACTTAAGTATGCAGGCTCCCTTTTCCTTTCATGCAGGGGCAGTCACAAGGTGGCTGATTCAGGAAAGTGAAGGTCTAATCTAGCTAATCACTGGATTCCAGTCAAAGGGTGTGTGGGTTAAAGGAGGACAGTTGTTTCTGCCAAGTACTTGGTCAGGAAACAATAACAATTAGAAATTAATGCTTTATTTTTGCAAGCCAAATATTAGCACATTTATTACTTTCCAAAATTACCATGAAGAGGTTGCAATAATTGTTATTAATCAATCCATTAAAAGTAATGGGGCATGATACCTATTGCCTTAATAATGAGTTTTAGTGTCAGAGAGTCCATCCATATTGCTTTTATGCATTGAAGTCCACATCCTTGTTTAGTGATAGTCTAGGCTGGAAATAAAATCCTTTGCCAGGAGGTGAATTCACTCTGAGAGACGACTGCATTAGCCCTGATTTATTTTAATAAACACATGGAACAATAGCTGAGAACAAAGATTTTTTGTAGCAAATGTAATTACCCAGCAGAGTTTGTCACAGAGAGTAGTTGCCTTTCATTTGTGGCAAAGTGAAAACACCAAGGAAGTTTTCATGATGGATTTTTAAAAGGTCAGGGTGTCTGTTCTCCCAGCCATCTGTGTAAATGCAGAGAAGCCAGAAGAGGAGGCATGGCCAAGACGTTGTGTTACTGCTCAGGGACACCAAAATCCTTGCTCTGTGCCATGGGGTGGGGATGCTTCTGATTTTTCTTTGTCTCAATCATTTCTTCATCCATAAAGTTGGGGAATGTGGACACTTGCTACATCACTGACATAGCGTGAGGTTTAGTTCATTAACACTCATTATGAGATCTCATACACTGATGTGGAACAAGGGACATGTAAGAATGTGGACAGACCATTCTACAGAGCTGTTATTTTTCAAGTGCAAATTCTCCTCTATCCAAAAGTTGATGAACACACGTGTCCTCTCCTTTAAATGTTGTCAAGGGAATAAAGCTAGACAGTCAGTTGCTGTCAACTGTGATGCAACAGCAGTTTTCTGAGCGTTCTCTGAGTTGTTTTAAGGACTACTTCTGGGTTTGGAAGTGCTATTAAACAGGTGACTAACATTCTACCAGGTGACACACAAGAGGGAGTCTTTCATAACCATGGCAGGATGTAATTATGATCTCTGACAGGACATGCAAAACCTGTAGGTGTTACAGCTAACTCATGAACTCTTTTTTAGGATAACGGACTTGTGCTTTGTAACTTCAGGAGGTAGAGTCTGATAAGAAGGTACTTCAGACAGCCAATGTTAGTGTTGCAATTATACATAGGTTTTACACAGGTCCTGATGTAAAGAACTGAGACCTGGTTTGTTTTTCCTTAAGCAAACTGTTTAGTCAACTTTACTAAGACCATTTTTATCCTTTTGCTTTTAGTTCTGTCTCACATAACACCCACTAATGAACTACAAGCATCAATTCCGTTGATGTATGATTAGGATATTACATGTTAATATGAAATATAAGGTTCAGTGTATAGAAAAATATTCACAAAGAGATTTACTTATTGTCTGTCCAAGTGGGAGAGAGGTGTTAATATTTTTCTAATGCCTACTCAAGTGCAAGAGATAGCACCTATTTTTCTGAAGGGCCATTATCATTTCCAAGGCAGTAAGGGTAGTCAATATCTGGAAGAAGGAGCGCTGAAACTGCCTCCTAAATAAATTAAGGATCAATAATGGTTGGTAGGAGGAAGGAGGATTTTAATCTAAATGGAACCCCAGGGAGATTTAAGAAAAGGATTGAACATAAAAAATAGTACACTTTGCCAAGAAAAGCCTGTTTCCTGTTACAGCAACCTGAGCAGACAGAATGGGCAAGAGAACACGTTGCTGGCCATGGAGGTAAAGCAAATGTCAACAATATGTCAGATAGACACAAAGAGGGAAAGAGAGAGCTTTTGGATTTGATCTTCGGATAATTAGATTAAGTATTCTTAGTTCTCTTAATTTTCCTCTGCCCCCTTCCTACTACATCTCCTACCCATGTCTTTATAAACCCTTGTTGTTGTGTTTTTGATTTGACGCTGGAGGTAAATTTTAATTACTTTCAACAAAAATGGCTCCAGATGGGTCATAAGTGGAGATTTTTATGGTCAGGAAAGGGATAGGTCTCTTTTCTCACACAAAGCCCAACACCCTGGCCCCCTTCTAAAAGTTGCTCATGTACATCCACTTAACCCATGCTGGTTAGAAAGAGATGTAGCACAGGATATGACGGTGAATATGTCTTCCTGTGTTCAGCATTACACCAAAAAAAAGCTGTCTGGGTTTGAGAACACATTAGAGAGCATGGTTGTGACCTATAGAGCTCAACTAAGTCTGTATCATCTCATGGGAAAACCGGAATGCAGAGGATATAAATATGTATTCTCACACGTCTCTCCAGAGTGAACGGCCTTGAAATTATAGACCTTTGTTTTGATCTTCCTTATGGATAAAGCAGTCAAAATTAGTAAGAATATTGCTGAAGCAGATGAAAAAGCAACAGATACAAACAGGTCACTAGACAAAAAATGAACTTCATAAGTTTCGTGCCTATACTCTGAATCATGAAATCTACCCATTCCATGAAGCTGTGGGATTAATAAAGCAATTTACAGAAATCCTTTAATAAATATAATCTAATTTAAAATTTGAGAATAAATTTTATCAGCATTTGGACTGAAGTTGAGCATTTACATGCTTTAATGAACTTGTATTATGGATACGTATTTTCTTGAATTTGACATTTTAAATTGCATCTATTAAAATGAAAATCTAAGACAGAGGGTTTTTTTCTACTTAAAGTCACAATCACTTTCCTTGCAAGGTTTCTGTCAAAAATGTAATCTTTATATACTTTAATGTGTCTAAATTAAGAAAATAGTATCCTCATCTTTCAGATTTTTCTTCTTTTCTGAAAAAAAAAAAAGTTTCATTTGGAAAATTTTTTTTCATAACTAACCGATAGTTAAAAATGCATTTATTACTAAACAGCAGCTGGAACTGTGTTTGTAACAGATTTTTCTCATGCTAATTAAATCGACTAATCAGGTTGTGTTTTTTTTTTTAATTTTAGATTAATCTATTTAAGCAGAATATTAAGCTTTAGATAAACATTTTCTTAGGTCATTCAAAAAAACCCCAACATTTTACTTGTTCATTTTGACAAAAACCTAATAATTTTTACTCAGATAAAAACTAGCACAAAAATATGCAGAGAGAAATGACAGTGTTGTGTCAAAAAGTCAGAATTCAACTTCTGAAAGGCAATGAAAATATTATTTTAACTAAGCAGTTCATCAGTAATTCATAAGATTTCTATTAATCCAAACTTCAGTTTTCTCACGAAAATGTTGACCATAAATTTATACCCAACTTTACCAGATATTTCTCTTCATTTTTTTATTTTATCCTTTTATTGTTCTAGAGAGGGTTCAGATGTCCAAAGCAAAACAGATTATGTTACAAAAAACCCACCAGTATCCAGACCTCTGATGTTAAACACATTTATCAAGCAACTATTATTCTGATATACAGATTGAATTTGAGAGTATGCTGTCTGTGCTCACAGAAATCACTCAGTAGTGAAATTAAGTGCTACATATATTACAAACTGGTATTTACTTGCAAGGTTTTTAGGTCTCTTTGTGGGTGAAGCAGACACACAGATGCATTCAGATCCATATGAAAAAAAAGGTAGTATTCTTGTAGTCAAAGGAAGAGAAATCACTTCTTGCAAATGCGACAGTGCTATTTTGGCAAGTATCCATCCCTTCCCATCGAGAAAATTCAAGAAATTAAGAGGGGGATTACCAGATCAAAGGCAGAAATTCTTATATAGGCTGCATAGAAGAGAAAACCTGTAGTATCAGTGAGTTAAACAATCTTACAAAATACCACCAATACTCTTATTGAAATAGTTTGGTTGAGCCAATGAATGGTAGTATAGCGAGATAAATTCTGACAACCAGTTTCAGTCATTCTGGAAAACCAGAACCTAACTAAAGGAGACCTCTTAGTATCTTTATGTAAGGCTTACCTTAGCACTAAATTGTGCATTTCATGAGTCTAGTAAGTAAATTTGCTTGAGTGATTCCTCTCAACATACAAGTAAAAATTCTGTTGCCCCTCTTGCAAAGCATCTGTAAAAGAAAAGGAAGAATTCTCAGACCATTTATGTCTAGTAACATGAGTGTATCTTTTTTTTACACAGTTCTGCATAACACAAAAATCATATAGTCAAAAATAATCACACTCAACTTCACATTGACAAATATTCTGACAGGATCCTAAGATTTCTATCAAACATTTTCCTCAGAAATTACAAGTGTTGTCAAAAGTATCCAAAATGAGAAATTTACTATTACCTTACAGTATCAGACATCATTATTTTTGCCAGAATATTTCCATCCCATACAAAACTAATGCAGAAGTTGCATTAAATCTCTTTCTTCCAGCTTCCAGTTATATATCAAGCTGTTCTTCAGTTTAAAAAATTAGAGGACAAAGATATTGTTTCTGCAATCTGAAAATGTCATTTTTCTGGCAGTTTATGATGAATTAGTATAGTATAATATAATGTTGTATAATATTTATTTTAGCAAGGCATGTGATTTTTCATCTGTTCTTCTGACATTCTTACAGACCTTGATCTCATGAAAAGCAGGAAGGGTAGATTCTCAAAGGAAGTCAGGTACCTTAAGGTATAAATATATATATTTAAGCAATAAATAAATAGGAACTTCACTCTGTGTGTTCTGGTATCACAACAAATTAGATTCTTTTTTCCCACTGAAAGCAAAAGGGAAAACAGCTTAATATTTTGCACTTTGTTGAGTATTTATTGTTTTATGTAGGGTTTGTATACATTTGGCAAGGAAGGGGGGAAGAAAGACCACATGGTCTTGTGTCTCCATAGCTTAGTGGTTAATGTAGGATGAATATACAGGAGCTCGAGGCTGTGCCCTGAGGGTTTTGTACACAGTTAGAATGGGCGATTGACGTCTAAAATGCACAGACGGCTTATGGAGTGTGAACTGCAACATGCAAGTCACCTGTCCGAAGGCAGTTCTGCAATCATGGAGTTTAAGAATCTGGATCACATTTGCAAACTGTTGGATTTTCTCTGTCTTCTCTGCTCTTTCTTTTCTCCTTTTTGGCCTAGGGATTGTAGCTGTCCTATGCAAAATAGGTTGTTCCACCTCCGGTGCCAGTCACCTCTGAGTTGGTGATTGTAGTCCTCTGCCAAGGAGTGAGAGCCGCAGTTCTGAGTCTCTGATAGGCAGTGGAAGAAACAGGATGCAGCTCTCTCGTGTTATGGTCATGATGAGTGAGTAGTCTCTGGACACTGGAGATATTCTCTGGCACTGAGGACAAAATGACTTCCAGGGGCCCCTTTCAACCTCAACCGTTCTGTGATTCCTTGGAAAAGAAAGAGACATCTGTGTGCCACACTTGGAATTGGACATAAGCATTGTAGGCATCTTTCAGAAAAGCTGATAGGGTTTTGAATCTTCAGTGAATGGAAGTGGCAGATTAGGTTCTGTCTCAAATATTGCTTTTCACCAGAACTTGTTTCTCTTAATCTTTTGCTTCCCTGTTTGCCATCTTAGAAAGGTTTTCCGGTGGTCTTTCATTTCCTTTCCTTGTAAAAGAAAGTTAGCTATCATCAGTTCCTCTACGTGGACTAGAATTTAGGTCTTATAATGCTAAATATTCCTACTAAGGATGCCCAATTTCTTATACTCACTCCCTAAGCATCCACTGTTGCACACCATTGCAAACAACATAACAATTTATTCATACCTTTGGTCTGACATGTCATGGACTTTCTTATTTTCTTACTACTTGTAATACCTCATGTCTTTTTGTACACCTGAGTCTTAGTTTAGGAGGTCCCAAAAACGAGAACTTCTTAGTGTAAGGTAGGAGAAAGATAGTGTCTACCCTAAATATTGGAAATATGATCTTATGAATCTTTGAAGTGAAATAAAAAGTCATAGAACTAAAATCTGTTTGATTTTGAATTGAGGTGTCAGACACATTAGAACTTCTAATGACATATCTGCATTTCCCTTCAGAAATGGCCTATGAGAAATAAGTTAAACTAGATGTAATCACTTCATTAATGTTAAGCCAACATAATGATTATAATCAACCCAGCTTTGTAATCAAAGGTAGTTAATAAAAAAGTTATTTAAAATAAATGGAGGTCACTATCGATGGGCTGTCTTTTAATTATGCATGATGAGGAAAGAATTAAGCTTCATAATAACGTGGTCTGGTTTTCCAATGAGGACTAGCTACTCTTTGTCTGCTATTTAAAAAACACAGTGTGATCATGAAGAAATAGTGACTAATACAACCAATAGACCCTCTAACCCAGAGTGAAAATACAATACAGGACAATTGTTGGTCTCTGAAGTACAAGGCATTTCAAACTGATGTTAGTTCATTTTACTTCTAATTTTGTAATTCTAATTCTTACTTTGGGTCAGTGATAAGTCAAAATAAACTTTGACTGTTCTGTAGCTTTCCATACAGAGGCTCAGAATTTAATACAAGTTCTAGTGAAGAACTGTCTATGCATTAAAGCAGCACAATTAGGGTTGGCATTAATTTCTATCACAAGTCTCTTTTTCTACTCAAAGGCTGTTTCTTGAAGATGGAAACTGAAGGAGGTGGCAACACAAAATTCACTAAATTGTTTGGTGCTATTCCCTCCTATCCATTATAAACCCCTGTAGCAGACAGAGAAAAAAAAAAAAAAGATATAGTTATTCTTTTTCAAAATACTTCATTCTTTTTTTAAGGATCATAATTAAAATCATCCTGTAAACCCAGACCTGTTTGTTTTCCAGGTATATATTTCTGAGGTGACAAAATAAACAGATCCAACTTATAGAAAGGATAATGGTGTTGGTTGCTTTGTTCCTAAATGGAATAAAAGAAGCAGAGTTACCTTTGAGTTAGAGTTAGTGTTACCTTTGAGAAGTAGAAAGGATGAATACCAAAAAAGTAAGATTTTACTCTCATTCTCAAAAGGAACCTACTTTTATTTTAAAGTTATCACACCCAAAACATTGTGACGAAATCCTGATAAACACCACCCCAACATGTACAACCCTCAGGGTGAAACATGATGCCTACAGTTCCTCTCCCCACTTACCCCAGGATCTAGACTAAATAATTTAATCCATTAAAGATTTACTTCACTGCTATTAGTTCAAGCATATAGAGATCAATTACACATTGAACTCCCCTAGTATCAATGTGAAGTATTTTTGTGAAACACTCAGGCGTTTTTGTCCTTGACAATTTTACAGTTGTCGGTCTTCAGAAATCCCATTTGTACATACTAGTAGAGCAAGATGCCTCCATGAAAATTTCTTCATCTTTTCATGTTACTACTTCTCATTTAGACCTGCCCAGGAGAGATCATATCAACTGATTGACCAGTCTTGTTCCTTAAATCTTCTGGTCCTTGTCACATGTCATTCTTTTCGTTTAATAAAGGAAAATGAGCTGTCCTCATGGTATAACCTGCTCAGTTAGTTTTAATGCTTACTTGAGACTCAATATTCTTCATTCTGGGCAAAACCAGAATGAAAACTTAATTGTGGATCTCGTCCTATAAATCTTTAACTTGATGTTAGTCTCTTCTACTTGAATAGGGACCAGCTCCATGACAAACCTCAATTGCCATGAATGAGGATTTGCAGATGAAGGTTCACGGTCATTATCCTGATGCTGAGGTGATATCAATTTCCTTCACAAGTCTACTTTGGTTTGCAGCTAATGAGGGTTCTGATTAGCCAGTGTATTTCTTACATCCCTGTTCAGTCAATCATTCCTTACCAATGGAGTGTAAAACATTATACAAGTGGCATAAATACATTATGTAATTTGTATTCCATATCCTACTGTGTTAGTTTGGGACAGTCCATTTCAGTTTACAAATTCTGTCTTACTTCTGTGCTGATATATTAAGCTTATATTAATATAATGAAATGAAAGACATATTGTATATTTGCATTTGTAAAATTTCTGGAGAAGTATTAGGTTTGTTAATGCAGTGCATTTCAGTGACTCAGTGAAGTATTAATGTGAGATTGAAAAAAACCCAAGTTCTGCTTCTGTGCCTGTCAGTGGTTTACAAAACATGCTAGCTTTGATTACACTTTGATGATGTACTTTTCTTTTGGTGTTCATTAGCATGGAAAAGGAGGAACACCATTACAGGAATCTTGGAACAATTCATTATTTTCCATAATATTTCAAGCTTTTGAACAATTTTAAGAATTCAGAACTTTTCTTTCTGTTTAATTGTTAAATGATATATTTTTTATTCCAAGTGCAACAATTAGGTCTATAAATTCCTTCCCCGTCAACTTGATAAACTGTTTTCCTCCACTAAGCAAGAAAAATTACAGCAATAATTAAATAGCATTGTTTTGATTCCTCCTTACCTTCTGAACAAAAGAAATCCAAAGTTTTTTCTATAACTAACAATGACATCTAAACAAAATTGTCTTTTTTTAAATTCAGAACAAGAAAACAAAAAACTTAAATAAAAGGGCATTGTACCTTGAATTTGCCCTGTCATTGCCTAGATGCATTAGAGAAAGCTGGAGAATGAAGAAACACTTTGACTCTATTGGTAAATAAAAGGGGAATTTGAACATTCAGATTGTGATTGTTTAGACTGCAGCATTAACCGCTCACTTCCCCAGTTCTCAGTTCCCCTAGTTGCTCCCCAATGTGCTACAGATCAGGACAAATCTAAGAGTAAAGAAATCTGTGCCACTTGGTTCCAAGGTGTGGTTCAGTCCCTTTCCTTCTTTATCATTATAAACTCTGTCTGTGTGATCCCACAATACAGATGGCCATCTTGCTCTTCTCCTCCGCGGCACAAGGATGACTTGCTCTTGCATTTGTCCACAGCAGCTATTCCAAATATGAAATAATGCTGGACCCTAGAGAAAAGGGAGCTTTTAATGAACTCTGTAGAAGCCTTTGTCATCTGTTAAAAGTCGTAATGTTTGAGGACAAGAATCTGTTTTGGTACTATTTTACATTGATGATATGGCCAGAAGTGTCAATTTTTTGGTGGGAAAGTGGAAGATATGAATGATGCTGACATGTGCATCCCTCTTTTGTTATCTGGAGGCTTTTGTCTTTTAATTTACTATTTTTTGAAGTTGGAAGAATGGAGGTCATAGAAAACTTTTTATCAAGCCATTGGATATGGTAGGCTAAGGAAGGGATGATGTTGTTGTAAACTGTATGTCCTGATATGGTAACCAAGGTGCCTTTGGTGTAATTAAAGATTTTTTAGAAATTGTCATCAACTTGGGACCAGCTAAAGAGACGTAGACTTATTTGTTATGTCAAGAATACTAGTAAGTTTCTCATAAAGAAACATTTCACATTGTTATTACATGTAGACAATATGATACTTATGTGAAGTTGTTCCTTTGCAGTCATCTTTCATACGGTTAACATGGTGACCTAAGTCCTCAAGATCAGCCATGCTCAGCTGACTGTGGCTGCAGAAGAATACTTAAATATTTGCAGTGCTTCAATTACCAGGTACTGCTTTTACAATTCATATATATCCGGGGCAATATATTGGTCTATTATGTTGTTTCTTGTTTTGCTGATTCAGCATTTCATAATAAATTACTCACTTACGTGGTCTTTTTTACCATTCCACAGCTCTACTGTAGAATTTGGTGAACAGCTGAAAAGCTTATTTGTCAAAAAAAAAAAAANTTTCCTTGACGGGATAAAAAACTTTTAGAAAAAAAAAAAAAAAAAAAAAAAAAGTAGTTTCAGAATAAGTGAAACTAATCACAAGTTCCCAGTGAATTAATCTAATTGTTTCAGCTTGGTAACAGCAGAAGGTATGGAGATGAGTAAATCAAAGGGGTTTATGTCATCATTTCTAGTGAAACACTGAAACAGGTTGCCCAGAGAGGCTGTAGATGCCCCATCCATGGAAACATTCAAGGTCAAGTTGGACAGGGCTCTGAGCAACCTTATTGCAGGGGGATTGGACTAGATGATCTTTAAAGGTCCCTTCCAACCCAAAACATTCTATAATTCTATGAAATTAAAGGGTTTGAAACACAACATTTGTGTTTGGAAGTTTATCTAGATTTCATTAACATAATATATAAGTATGCATTGAACATATGAAAAATAGTAATTTTCTTCCATGCCACTCCTGCCTGTCTCTTCTCGAATTTGAACTAAGATCAGTTCTTTGAATAACCTTAATCTGATCTGAATGCTGCACTGTGGAATTACCAAAAGGTCTCATGCAGACTTTTAGAGTGAAATCAGCGCTAGGCTCCCATCCCAGTCTGGGCAGGGACTCACAACATAGCTGTGGGCAAGTTTCCTCTCAGTGCCACACCAGTGGGGGGTCCCAGTAAGTAGGGATAGCTGCTTGGCTTCTGCTGCCAGGTTAAAGCACCACCCATCAAACACAGAGGACCACTGATGGGAATAAAACCTCAGGTTCAATGTGTCGGTATCTTCTTATAAGTAACAGACAGTAGCAGAACGATGGCATATTTTTGTCCCATCATAATGCTTCTGCCAAGCATCTGCTGTGAAAATCAACATAACAATGGGTTTCCAGTGGTCAATTCAATGAAAGCTGCAATCATGCCTTGCCCAAGGCTGCACAACTTTAGTTTTGCACTCAGTCTAATTGTTTGTGGGTGCTGACCCTGCTTAGCTGTTGAGATCTCATGTAATCTCTGCTTGAATTGCTCCTAGCTGTTTTGTGTTGTGTGTTTGGTTTTTTTTTGTTTTTTTTTTTTTTTTTTTTTGTATATGTATAAACATTTATTTTTTCTGAGAAAAAGTAAGGAAATCACTATGTACCTACCAGCCTTGTGCTTCCCTTCAGTAACTGTCTTATTGTGTATAACATTTCTGGACTTGAATGCTGTTAAAAAATGCCTCCTAAGGAAGTTGTCTCCCTTTACTTTTATAGAGAGCTGTTATAGCAGGTAAAAAATGTGAGGTACCAAGAACAAGAAAGAAAATCAACCTGAATTTCGGATTATTCTGATTCCCCGTTTGTATAATGCTACTGAATGTTGATTAAATAAGGGTATTTTGCGTGTTTGGTACAAGGGAAATGATTTCCTGTACACTATAGCAAATCTTTTCTTCTACTTATAATTACTAAAAAAAATGGGTTGTTCAGACCTTTTCTCTCTTTATCTACTTAAACAATAACTTAGAGATATGATGCACAGGAGTAAAACAATCCTTCAGTAAATCTTTGTTAAAGCCATTGCTAGAATAGACTAAAAAGTTCTTTGGGCTGCTATATATGAACCTACTGGTATGGAGCCAAAAATTATTCATGAGGTAGGACACCGTGAATTGTGAGCAAGCTTTTCTGAAACTGTTTTTATCTGGAAGTCACCATCTATCACTCATCAGACACATAAAAGTTAATCTGTATTTGGCAGAATATTAAACAATTAATGGCAGGAGAAAGAAGAAAGAATTGAGCAAGTGAATGGTGACCCTTTAATTGACTAATGGTTCATCCAGGACCCTCTTCAACAGTCCTTGCTATTAAGAAATGGTCCTGCTGGCCTTGTCCAATGGAAAATGTTTTCTCTGCTGGAGTTAAGCATGCAGAAAGAAGTTCAACAAAAGCTATTTACACATCACTGCAGTACGATTAATTAACTTAGTTTCATACAGTGCCCTGCTAAAGAGGTTCAGATCCAGTGTCATACACATAATGGTGGTCTTTTACCACTGGAAAACTGCAGTCATATTTTCAAACAAACAGAGAATTGGATGCCTGACACAATTTGTGAGCTTTTGGGTTCTTCTGTGGCCTTGATAATCTTCGCTCTCAAATATACAAATACCAAATGCATATTCTGGTGGACAAAACCCAGATACAGGAATGAGACATTCTGGATTCTGTTCCTGGTTTAACATTTTGTATGTTGTTTGATCATTCACTGTCTGTATCCCATTTTCTCTGTCTGTAAAATGAGAAATATGGTACTACAAGCTCCACAAAAGCTGCTGTTTAAGCACAGAGTTACTTTTATTTGGTTCTACAGAATTCATGAAATATCCACATACACTTGAGTCATCTCAATGTACCTTATCTAGTAATAATTTATGATCAGAGAATTTAGAAACCTTAGTCACAGTTTCTAGGGGAGAAGTGATGGAATCACAGATCATGTAATTTTTTCTAGTTGGAAGGGACCTCTAGAGATCATCTAGTCCAACTCCCCCGCTAAAGCAGGAATGCCTAGAGCACATTACTGAGGACTGCGTCCAGGTGGGTCTTGAAAATCTCCAGAGAAGGGGACTCCACAACCTCCCTGGGCAGCCTGTTCCAGTGCTCGGTAACCCTCACCATAAAGAAGTTTTTCCTTATGTTTGAATGGAACTTCCTATGTTCC